>PVJH01018118.1:0-46199 GCA_004026705.1 Nesogale talazaci | reverse complement strand
GTGACTCTGTAAAGGAGAAAGTCCTCTTTCTCCCCAATCATATAGTATGTCATTAATATTCATATTTTAGACAGCATTTAATGGCATGGGGAAATATTTCTCCCAGTCATTAAACATCAGATTTCAAAAACCATATGATCTCAGTATACATAGTTCTCTGCATGATTTCTAATAAACAGCATTACTTTCCTCAAATATTTAAGTTTACAACTTTAAGATAGAGCTACTACTGCATAAATTATAAACGAAGGCTTCTATTTCTCGACTTAAAACAGCATTGCCTGTTAATGCTCACAACTGCTGAAGGAGGCATCGAAAAGATGAAGTGTGTTCCCACTATCAGGTAAGTAAAACCCAGATCAATGGCATTTCTCTTCCCACACCAGCTTTTGCCAGGTGGTAGACTGAGACCATTGAGGAAACCTGAATTAGGGGAAGTCTTGTTGCTGATTTGGCTTTTTGGGTTTTCTGTGACTCTATCAAATTTATAAGGGACAAAACCAAAAACAAAACAAATTTATGAGGGAGCTTAAAAAAACCTCATGGAAAACTATTGTCTTTTTTTTTGGGGGGGGGCATCACTGCCCTCTAGTGGTCGTGAGAGCTACCCAGCCTTGCTCCTGGAGAGCAGCTGCTGGATTTGAACTGCCAAGCCTGTGGGCCGCAGTCCCCCACTCAACCACTTACGCCAATGAGGCTCAGGCCCGGTATTATCTTTTGTTTGTTTGTTTTTGGGGCATAACTGCCCTCTGGTGGTGGGAGTAGGAGGCCCAGCCTTTCCTCCTGTGGAGCTGGAATTGAACCTCCATCCCAGTGGACCGCAACCCTGCGCACAAGGCTTAGCCCTGTATTATCTTTTAAATTATTTTTACACCAACTTTTTGAAACCCCTCATATGCAAAAATAAAACATTACAATGAACACCTTTTTATTCTCACCACCTAATCTAGAGCTATACTTCAACAGCTGGAAGATGATACAAAACGATAATTTAAAAGAAATTCTTGAATGTTCCAAGGAATATTTTAAACAAAGTCTAAGCTGAGCCAAGTATCTCACAAACAAAATAAATTAAGTTGGGGCCTAAGGGATACTGAAAGAATAGTGTATTAACATCCAAACAGTAAATATACATGGATCTTATTAAATGTCTCGTCAAGCTTTTAACTATGGAAAGGAAAACTCTCAATTTCCAGCAACTAGGCATTCCTCTATTAGGAAATATGTCAGGAGCCCAAGTATTCTAAATAACACATAACTCAGGAAAAATTGCTACCTCCAGATATATTTTATCACTTATTCTGCACCTTTTCAAATACATCTATGACATTTTAACCTAAAAACCTCTTGGCATCCTTTAAACAGACATGACAAAATCTCACTAACACTAAAACCTGCCACAATCAATACGTCTGAATTCTAACTTCTATAATTACTGATTGTATGCACAGTATTAGTAACTCAATTAACATCCTAGGAAATTCATTTTCCAGGTTGTAGCACAGGATTTGAAATAGTCTGGCACATTAAGGTCCTTAGTAGATAAAAACATCTCTACTCTTTTGGCAATAGTCTTAGTGTTTAAAATCTTTACTTCAAAAGATGTTTGTTTTGATTCTATTTCCAATGTGTTTGCACCTCCTATGGAAGTCACTTCACAATTCTGTCCTACAGGTTTTCTTAATAAAATACCATTTTCTCAATAAAATGGAGAAAGTATGTGCTCCAATGAATGCTCTTATTATATGGTTTTTGGCAATCCAATAAATAATATGAAAATATCAATGGATCACCAAACCTGTTAAAATGATCACTGAGCTGCAGCCCACAGGGTCAGCGGTTCAAATCCAGCAGCAGCTCTCCAGGAGCAAGGCTGGGCTTCCTATTCCCACCAGGGCAGTGATGCCACAAAAACAAAAACAAAAAAAAAAATGATCACTGAGAAGAAAATCAATCACTGAATAGTTATATTATACTTCCATCACCTAAACAATCAGATGAATAGACCAAATTTAATTCTTGGGAGTCCAAAAGATTTAGTTCCTTAAAATAAAATTACTTCAAATATAGACAAGCAACTTTTCACTCATTTTGACTACTTTCAATACACAAGCATGTAAAAGAAAAAGAAAATCTGGATCTTTGTTTTAGTTTTATTTTATTTTTTTTCCTTTTAAAAAGTTTTTGGCACTACAAGGCTCTGTAAAGAATAGAAGTGACAAATTTAAAACACATGAAATTCTTTCCTAAGTCTTAAGAACAATATACTATATAAAGTCTGAAGCAACCAAAGTATGAATACAGCTAATAGAAAATAAAGAATGTAATTTTTTTAAATTCTCTCTTTATACAATTCATCAAGGTTAAACAAAACATAAAATTCCCTTAAAAATAGGGTAATAAAATAGATGAAATTTGTATCACTCAATTTGGTGATACTGGTAAAAACTATAGTTCATATTTATATACAAATAATACAGTCTTTAAAAACAGTCTTAGAATTTAAATAATCTATCTAAACGTGTTAAAATTTTAAACCAGGACCTGATTTGTTTTGCTTTCCATTAAATGTCACTTTTTCTGCTGAATGTAACTGACATTGAGGTACGGATACCCTTGAGACAGCAGGATTGGCTGGTTGCTGTGCATCGGTAGACCAGCTGAAAGAAAATGGACTCGCATTACTCCGACACGTTTCCTCTCGGTGGGTGGGGACAACGCTCTCTACACCGACGGTTGGCACATCTGTCTGTTGGATACAACACAGACAGGAAACTGAAAGGCTGGTGCCTATTTATCTGAAAACCCCCTTAGAATTAACTTGAAGCTAGTTTTTTTTTTCCTCTAGTCATATAGTAAGGAGATAAGCATGTCAAACATTTTGGAAAGGAATTGGGAGAGGTGATAGATGGAAGAGAGATGTGAGTTCATCAAAGAAATGAGAGCAAGTAAAAGAGAGATGGGTAGGAAAAGGCAAGGAACTTCAAACTCTGCCTGTAAAAAAGGGTTTGTGTAACCAATCATCACATCCTTCAACCCTAGTTCTTTCCTGAGAAGAAACCAACCATAGTCAAGATTATGTCACTCTGTAAAGCAGCTGTCTTTGCAATTTGCTTACTGTTCAAGAGAACTTAACTGTATCATGACTGAAACTTACACCAGTGACCTGAACAAGCTCTCTCCAAAGTTATCATATTACTCAATGTTCCTGAATGACTTTCCTAATTTCTTGAACGCACACTTTAATTGTAATGAGCCTATTTTAACTTTTTATTTTTTGGGGGGGGGGCATCACTGCTCTCCGGTGGTGGGAGTAGGAGGCCCAGCCCCACTGCTGGAATCGAACCTCCGTCCCAGTGGGCCGCAGTCCTGCGCACAACCACTACGCCACCGGGGCTCAGCCCCTATTTTAACTTTTTTTTAACCTCTAGATTAACTAAGTCCTGAGGGATAGACACAGACAATCCTTAGTAACACTGTGTCAAGATAAGATTCTACAATTTCTTCAGAGTTTGCAATATTCAATACGTACGTCAAAACCATTATTGGTTACTACATCAGCACCACCAGGACAAAATGAATTGTAGTGACATTTAAGTCCTAGCTTTACTAAAGAAACCTGGTTATAATGAACTCAAAAATATTCAGACTCCCAAAGAGAATAATAATAATCTTTTTTTTTTTTTGGGGGGGGGGGGGGCATCAGTGCTCTCCGGTGGTGGGAGTAGGAGGCCCAGCCCCACTGCTGGAATTGAACCTCCGTCCCAGTGGGCCGCAGTCTCGTGCACAACCACTGCACCACCGGGGCTCAGCCCAATAATAATAATCTTAAGTAAAGTCATTAATACTATTAATGAAATTTCATCATATCCTCTATCCTCTCTAGTCTCATTACATACACATCTTTCCCGTTTACTTAAGCTTTAGTCTTATTTTCTCTTCTTTCTTCATGGTGCTAGACAAAACTGAATGAATGAATATTTACTCCCTCAACTAAGAACCCCTCCCCTCGAATCGAGAAGTTCCCCAAATTATTTGGCCTACCAGTCCTTTCCAGAAAACAGATGAAATTGTGCTTCCACCATCTACTTATCTTTATTCAACTTGCCACGCTTTCCTCCTGGGCTACTATCATACCTTTGGGTCATTCTAGCACCTGGCCAGGCTGGTATCATCCACATTGGGAAACACTGTTCTCATTGCTAGAAAAAGTTTAAAACCTAGTTCAAATGTCCAAATCTTCTGTGAATTAATTTCTGGCATTCCAACCCTGTATCTTTGATCCCTATCCTAGACAAAGCTAACTAAGTGCTGTTTACCTATTTTAAATTCTGAATCACCTAAGTGTGGGAATATTTTATACATGTCGAACAAACAGCTGCACAACCTGACAACCAGTATGCTCTCAGCGTATGCTTACTCAACCACATCCTGGTCATGACTAAAGCTCCCTGTTCTAGAATAAAAACCCACCCAGACTGTGAATTAATTTATAAGTAACTGTACCTTGAGTATAGAAAGGTTTGTTGGGCTGAAATCTTGGATTTCCCTGATGCATGAAGTTCTGATGCAAACCATAAGGCCACGAAGCTGCGACAAGGGGGAAATGGGGACGTGGTGCATGTTCCCAAGGAATCGGAGGGTTTAGTCCTGGAAAGCCTGGCTCTGCATTTCAATGAGAAAGAAAAAACATATTATAAAACACCAATTTATCCACTCAAATTTTTCCACAGATTTACTCGGTGACCAGATAATACTAAAAAAATTTTTTATAAAGAATCTAACACTGTAACTGTGCTCAAAATATTTCACAAAAAAACACATGCAATAAAACATACACTAATATATCACAATATTACTATAACAGAAATACACAGAAGACTATGAAACTAATCTAGCCTCTAAAGTTGGTTAGGTGTAGCTTTCCTTAAATAACTAAGCTGGATTTGAAAAGCAAGTTGGTAAATACAGAGAAAAGAAGGTATTTTCCGCAGAAGGCACAGTATTTTCCAAAGCCTACAGTAAGCATATCCATCAAGTGTAGGAGATGTAAAAAATCTGTAGAGATCGTGACCAAAAAATCCAGAAAGGTTTATGGGATTTGTTATCGACAAGAAGCTTAGCACATTGAGGATATATTTTATTCCCAAAATATCACTAACTCTAAACATCAATTTTATCTTGATCTGAAAGATGAATGTATTAGAAACTTTAAGTAATATGGATTTTGGTTAAGAACTTTGGTTTGTTGCCAAAATAGATCTAAGTTGAAATCTCAGTTCCAAATACAGAATTCTGAATCTCAGCTGCTAACTAAAATATGAAGCGGTTGTAGCAGCAGGATTAAGGCTGGGCCTCCTACTCCCACCACCAGAGGGCAGTGATGCCAGAGTGTGTGTGTGTGTGTGTGTGTGTGTGTGTGTGTGTGTGTGTGTGTAGTGGTTGTTACCCATTCTGGCAGATAAATAGGGAATACCAAAGTATGACCCCCTACTTTTTTGTTTTGTTTTGTTTTGTTTTGTTTTTGGGCATCACGGCTCTCTGGTGGTGGGAGTAGGAGGCCCAGCCCCACTGCTGGAATTGAACCTCCGTCCCAGTGGGCCGCAGTCCCGCGCACAACCACTACGCCACCGGGGCTCAGCCCTCCTACTCTTTGTTGTTGTTGTTGTTTTTTGGGCATCACTGCCCTCAGGTGGTGGGAGTAGGAGGCCCAGCCTTTGCTCCGTGGAGCTAGAATTGAACCTCCATCCCAGTGGGCCGCAGTCCTGTGCACAACCACACAACCACTATGCCACCGGGGCTCAGCCCCCAGATGGGTCTACCCACATGCAGATATGCCCACATACGAGTACCCAGAGTGAAGGCTGCTGTTACCCATGCTACACCCTGCTTCCATTTAAAGACTGGTTTTGTTTTAATTAATTCCTTTAATTTCTTCCTATCTGGAAGTACCTCATGCTTGATGAACAATTCTGTGGGATGTAAGATTCTTGGTTGGCAGTTGTATTTTTCTTTCAGAATTTTATGTGTGTCATACCATTGCCTTCTTGCTTGTACAGTTTATGCTGAAAAATCCCAACTTAATCTTATTGGTTTCCCTTTGTAGTTAGCTACCTGTTTTTTCAGAATGCTCTTGCAATTGTTTCCCTGTCTTTGATTATGTATATGTTTGTGTGTGTGTGTGTGTATATATATGTTTGATTAATGTATTTTCAGACACACTCATATATGTAGTTATTTCAAGGTGGTTTTATATAGAAGTCTATCTTGAGGAGAGTTCTTTCCGGATGGTTACCTTCTCCTTTTTCATGATGGTACTGAAGTTTTCTTCCAGCAGCTCTTGCACGAACTTTCTCTGTGCTTTTATCTTTTGTTTCTTCCCATCAAATTCCAGATAGGAATGTTTCTTCTCCTGACTGTGGCCCTATATAATTCTTAGGCTTTTTTTTGGATTAAAAAAAAAATTATAGGCTTCCCATCTCAAATTCTATTACTGTTTTCTCAATGTATTATCTATTTCTAAAATTTCAGTATTTATCATCTAGACTTGGTGTTTTTGTAAGGTTTCTAATTTCTTATTTTTTCAGATTGCTCTTGTACTCTTACGTAGTTTTTTTTTTTTTTTTTGGGGGGGGGCATCACTGCCCTTTGGTGGTGGGAGTAGGAGGCCCAGCCTTTGTAGTTTTGTTTTTAAATAGCCTTTTCAATCTCATTTCTAGTTGTTGAACATACCTAATAACTATTTTTCTGAAATCCTTGTTCAGGTATTTCAATGCCTAATCTTCCTCTGGGAGAGCTTTTGGTTCTGTATATTGGTCATTTGTTTGTGCCATTTTCTTTTCTTCATCTGAACTCTAACTGTATGTTGTTTCTGAATTATTGTGGTGGTTGAAAATTGGTGCTTATTGGTGGTGGTCCTTGTCTGTTAAATGAAGCTATTGAAGGTTCTAGAGTAGCTTGACATCAGGAGAATTATCTCCATCAAGGGGAGCAAGACATGAATGACCTTTTTAAAAAATTCAAGTCTAAAACAAAACAAAAAAAAAACCCACATGAAATGAATAAAAAAAAAAAATGCAGCAGCAGTAGCAACAGAAGAAAACAAAAACAGGATGATGGAGTCTGCAGCTAGAAATAAAGGGAAAAAGGTGGGGGCCTAGGGAGAGGAATTGAAAAACTCCTCACCTTACAACTAAGGTTTTTCAGAAATTAACTAGAATATGAAACAGTTGGTCTTATTAGCTGGCTCACTGCCAAGTCCACAAAAGCATGTTGCAGCTCTGGGCTGAACCGAAGGGCTCAAGGTTAACAAAGCAAGTGAGACTTCGCATACAGGTGTGAGCAACTGAGAAATGGCATTTTAACATAAAAGGTTATTTTTTAGGAGATAGTCCATTTTCACACCCAAATAATTTAATAATCCAATTCCATAAAGGATATTTTTTTCCAATGGGGCAAGGAGAGGGATGAGAACCTGTACATGTCCTCTCCTCTGAACATAATCACTAGTATCCTTTCAATGCATTGTCATGAATCCTTCCATTTTAATATAACAAAATAGTTATCTTACCAGCTTTAAGCTATTACTAAAAGTTATTTTAGGGCTGAGCCCCGGTGGCGTCGTGGTTGTGCGCGGGACTGCGGCCCACTGGGACGGAGGTTCGATTCCAGCAGTGGGGCTGGACCTCCTACTTCCCACCACTGGAGAGCAGTGATGCCCCCCCCCAAAAAAAAAGTTATTTTATATATAATTTTAGCTACATTACTACTTATGAGCATGTACTCATCTAAAAAATAATAATAATTAATAATTTACCATGTAATATATGATGTGAATAACATATCTACCATACATCAGGCATTACTCTGCATATGAGAAAGACAACGACAAACATGGCACGATTTTTAGCCAACAGAGGTTTATTCTTTGAGTTATTTGGGCAAATAGACAATTTCAACACAGTAAAACAATTGGTATGACATGAATATAAAGGAAACAAGGAGAAGAGAAAAAATATATTTTGGGGACAGGATCAATAAAGTTTAAGAAAAGTTTCCTTAGCAATTAAAGTGATCTAAAATAAAAGTGAAATAAGCCATATTATGAAGCAAGGTAGAAGAAAGTGAAAATCAGTAAAAGAAATTAATACAGAGGTAGTGGGAACAATATGATAAATAACTACACTCCTCACTTATCCACATGATTCAGTTCCAAATTATTAGGTTGCTGTACAAAAATTAGCTTTATGCTAACATGTAGGATAACCACATCATATCACAAAATACTTACATGACTACACTAATCTGTCATTACAGATAAGTAAATAAACACAAGTAAGCCTGTGCTTAACCCTGCTTAATTGAGTAATTTGACACTGTGGTCCAAAATAACACATAAGCTTTAACCACTACAACCAACATCACTTTCACTTTGTACCTGACTTTCTTATTGCCAAATGTACATAGTTAAAATAGTGGCTAAAACATAAGAGAACAACTAATGCTAAGGGGAAGAGGGGGTTCAAAGTTGTAAAATGTGTGTTTGTATAAATATTTTAATGGATGCCTAGAAACGATGCCTACCTTCACAGTAATAAAGCTCAATGATTATCATGGTACATGCTGGCACTGAACCTCCGTCCCAGTGGGCCGCAGTCCGGCACACAACCACTACGCCACCAGAGCTCAGTCCAAGAAACTCTTTTTTTTTAAAAACCATATATTCTTCTTTCTTTTTTTAGAATCACTGCCCTCTGGTGGTGGGAGTAGGAGGCCCAGCCTTGCTGCTGGATTTGAACCTCCAACTCAGTGGGCCACAGTCCCGCGCACAACCACTACGCCACCGGAGCTCAGCCCCTTTATCTTTTATTTTCATGTTTCAAATTTATTTTTATTTTTATTTTTTTTAGGGCCTCACTGCCCGGGTGGTGGGAGTAGGAGGCCCAGCCTTTGCCCCTGTGGAGCTGGAATTGAACCTCCATCCCAGTGGGCCGCAGTCCTGCGCACAACCACTACGCCACCGGGGCTCAGCCCTTCAAATTTATTTTTAAGCTTTTAAGTATTATGACATTGTTTTCTTATGAAACATTTACAAAAATGAACCTTAAGACTTTTCTTATGGTGAATATCCATATACTCAGATTGTACAATAATCATTTTTATAAAACTTACTTTGGGGCTGAGCCCTAGTGGCGTAGTGGTTGTGCGCGGGACTGCGGCCCACTGGGACGGAGGTTCAATTCCAGCAGTGGGGCTGGGCCTCCTACTCCCACCACCGAGAGCAGTGATGCCCCCCCCCCCAAAAAAAAAAAAAACTTACTTTACCTCATATATTCTTTGATTTTAGAGAATTAAACAGTATCTCCATTCCAACATTATTATTTGCAATGTTTTGGAAGAAGTTAGAACTTCTTTAATCATTAACGTTCTAAGGAATAGTATATTTTTGTTTAGATGGTTTAAAAATTTTTGCTTAGATTATCACTAAACTCATTCCTTAAAATTGATAAAACACAAAAAAATTTATAAAACTCTTAGATACTTTTCAGGAAAACTGGAATAATTAATATTATATGTGAAATTGGTCAGCCTACTAACGTGAAAAATTAATTTGCTTGAACAGCTATCTATTTTGTGGTATTTCTGTTATAGCAGTACTAAGAAACTCAGACTGAAACTAAGTATCTAATAAGAAAGAAAGTGCTTAATAAGGAAAGGTTCCTCTCTGTAGAATATTAGTAATAATAGAAAATCACCACTGTTCCGAAACTCCCAATAAAATAAAGGACCTAAACAACAATTACCAATGGTTGCTTCGACCACTAAAAGTAAAAATAAGCTGACCTGATTATCAGCCAAAGCACCTAACTTTATCACATACACTGCATAAAAAATGTGCTGAAAAACTCAGTTTATATGAGAGTGCATGCCAACCTGGCTGATAAGCACATGAGGGATGAATTGAATGGCAGGGAGATAAATGGCTCAGTGAGCCTCGCCTTTCTAGTTCTCGTGTCTCTTGCTCTCTGTTGGTCAGACAGGGTGCAGCTGCCTTAGCTTCAGTTAGTAAAGTTCACTTCCTGCGAGACATCCCTGAGGAGGAGCCACATGGACTTAGCACACTGCAGCCCTGGGTGTTGAAGAAGCTGCATGGAGAGCCTTGCCAGTGCTGAGCTGCTTACACAGCCACTGGATTAAAGAACTTTTTACCCACTGGCCTGTGATCCACCTGCAGTTGGTTGGTGTCATTGCGTGTGTTTTGTGAATTTGAGGAGGGCTTTGGAGATTGGTGTCAGATCTAAGGGCTAAGTTGGATTTATGGGCTTGGACTGGACTGGGTTGGGAGGCTTTTTGAATGTATACCTATCGTATATATAAAACTCTTATACATATTATGAGTTTCTGTGGATTTGTTTCTCTAGTCTATCCAGACTAACATGAGTATATATGATAATTTATAATGGATGCATGGAGCAAGCTAACATTACCTGAATTCACTGATCAGTCTTAGTCACTAAATAAAGAAAAACCAGATATCAAGTTCCTTCTTAAATGGGGAAGTATAAGATACATAGTACTAATCAAGAAGTATTCTTACAAAAATTTTTGAAAACACAGAGCAACCCTGAATCTGATTCTCACTAGCTGTAACTATCATATTCTATGTCATAAAGAGACAGAGATACATCATGTCAAAGGACATAATCCACCAATCTAGAAGGTGGTAAATTCTACAGGACTACTAACCTAGTTTCTTCAATAAATATTTGACTAACATGGGGAAAAATAGTGAAAATCTATTTCTACAAGTAAGACAAGACATATTTAACAACCACATGTAATGTATGGGCTTTGTTCGAATCCAAATTCAAATAACTAAGAGTAATATTCTTCAGATTAACAGGGCAAATCAATTAAGAACCAAGTGTTAAAAGATAGTAGGTATGGAGATAGCACTGCTTTTAAGAGATACAAACCGAAATTTACAAGCCAGTATGATATAAGGTCTAGATTAGGAGTCCTCAAACTTTTAAACAGGGTGCCAGTTCACTGTCCCTCAGGGCTGGACTACACAGTTAAAAAAAATTTTTTTTTTTTAACAAATTCCCTGCAAGCCCGGGATGAGTCGGCTGTTAAGCAAGAAGGCAGCGACAGCATAAACACCCGGCGGGCCAGATAAATGTCCTCGGTGGGTTGCATGTGGCTCACAGGCCATAGTTTGAGGATCCCTGGTCTAGGATATTGTTAAAATTTCAAGCCCCAAATTATTACCACAATTTTTTGCCTCAAATTTTTTTTAATAGGGAAGGGGGTGAAGAAAAAGAATAGCAAAGACTGGTAACTGCTAAAGCTGAGTGATGGATATTTATGTATGTGGAAGTTCAACATATTTTATTTCCGGCCTTTCAGGTATTTAATTTTTTTTCAATAAGAAAAATTTTTTTCAAATAATCACATAGAAGCTAGATATAAAACTTGATTTATAGGGTACAACAAATATCTTTTAAATGTACAAATGTACATGAAAATGTATATTCCAAAATATTACTTAGTAGTTATCTATAGGAATTAAGATTATTCATAATTTGAAAAATTCATCAAATGCTCTAAAATGATACATATTGTTTAGATCATCAAGAAAAATGGGTAGACAGAAAAAGCAAAGCAAGGGTTACCTGTATTCCCGACTGCACCGTTGTTTACCAGGGAATTTGGAGCCACAGGACGAGGCCAGTGTCCATCATGAGAAGAGCTGGGGATTGCCACAGGTCTGGCAGCAGGCTGCGCAAAGATGATGCTGGGATCGTTCAGACCAATATTACTGGGAGCACTGCCTGGTGCAGAGTGGATGACTGGGCCATGGATGGGCCAGGATGGGGCAGGGATTTGGAGAGGATGCATTGGCAATAATCCCATGTTGTGCATGGGAGAATACTGAGCTGGCGGTGACTGGGGGAAGTTATATATAGGCATCTGGACCTGATGGGGGGGCTGGGCTCCCTGCTGAGGGGGGCCAAGGTTGGACTGGGATACAGGCTGTGATGGACTCTGGGTAATGGCAGCTGATTGGGAAGAGTTCTGTGGAAATGGCTGAGGCTGAGGGGAATAAGATGGGGAATCAGACTGCAAAGAAAAAAGATACATTTTCAAATTAACAAATATCCTGAATTTCATAAAAGGATAAATTATGAAAAAATACATTTGTGGGGGTAGTTCATTTAAACATATTAAATAGAACGCTATATTCTATATATAATAACAATAAAAAAATGAAGGTCACAATGGATAGAAAAGGAAGAAAATTTACAACACAACCTTAAATATTCTCAATGCCCACAAAAAAAGTCAGATCAACCAAATGGTTTGGAAAACTCCCTGTGATGATCTTTTACCTTAAACCAAAACTAAGCCTTAAGGTCACCTTGTAGCCAAATAACAAATTTATGAAAAATAGTATCACTCATAAATAATATGGTTCCTTAAAAAAAAAAAAAATCTGGGGGCTGAGCCCCAGTGGCATAGTGGTTGTGCGCAGGACTGTAGCCCACTGGGTTGGTGGTTCAAATCCAGCAGCAGCTCTCCAAGAGCAAGGCTGGGCCTTCTACTCCCACCAGAGGGCAGTGATGCTCAAACAAAATCATCCACATGAGATCAAATTGTCAAATTTACTTTAAAATGCAGGATAGAACATAAGGAGATGGGAAAACTGGATTAATGGAAACAGAACAACAAATAAAAATACAGAAAATGTTCACCCACTGTGAATAATGTAACAGATGTCACTGAAAAATGAATTATAAAGTCAGGGCAGCCAAGGGTTCAATTCTGGCTCTAAGCTTCTGTGATCTAAAGCTTAAATCTCAGTATCTTCATTTCTAAAGTAGAAGTATAACAGACTATTCTCTAGAGTTTTCATGCAGATTCAAGCAGGCATGTGAAGGGAAAGAGTTTGCCAAAAGATTGAGTTAAGGGGCTGAGCCCTAGTGGCGTAGTGGTTGTGCGCGGGACTGCGGCCCACTGGGATGGAGGTTCAATTCTAGCTCCACAGAGCAAAGGCTGGGCCTCCTACTCCCACCACCTGAGGGCAGTGATGTCCAAAAAAACAAAACAAAAAAAGATTGAGTTAAATGTTAAGAAACAAAAAAGAATGCATAGAATATACAAGCACCAAATGAGAACCGTAGGCATGTTGGAGTAGCCAGGTAGGAAATCATAAACAATGGGTATGGAACCCAACATGGGTTCCAGCAAAAATATAATACACAAGTGTTTACAACTGTGGGTAGTTTAAAAAGATAAAAAATAACAAATTGATAGAAATTGTTAGATTACTACTGTAATTTTATAGTATTGAAATATTTTATAATAAAAAGTAAATAGGCTGAGCTCCAGTGGCGTAAGTGGTTGAGTGTGGGACTGTGGCCTGCGGGCTTGGCGGTTCAAATGCAGTGGCTGCTCTCAGGAGCAGTGCTGGGTAGCTCCCATGACCACCAGAGGTCAGTGATGCCCCCCAAAATAAAAAATAATAAAAAATAAATAACGAACATTACTTAAAACACTGAAAATTATTTGATAAATTCATTGTGGTTTTTAGTTGTTAAAAAAATTTATTGTGGTTTTATCAAGGGAGCTTAAAATTTTTTTGAGGGCTGAGCCCTGGTGGCGTAGTGGTTGTGTGCGGTACTGCAGCCCAAAAGGTTGGCAGTTCATATCCAGCAGCAGCTCTCCTGGAGCAAGACTGTGCCTCCTACTCCCACCAGGAGGCAGTGATGCCCACAAAAAAAATTTTTTTTAATTCTATTACCTTTGAATTCCATTTTTCCATAAACTTTAAAAAGCTTTATAAAGAAATGTTTTCCCATTTTAAGTCTTCCTATTACTATTGCTCTTCAAATATTATATTTTCCCCTAAAACATAGATCACATCAAATTTAACATATGTAAGAATCAAGAGCTTAGAGCTAGCAAGGTATATCTGGGTTTGAGTCTTTTTATATTTTTTATATTAAGTTTCCCAATTTTTCTCAGGCCTGTTAGTACCCATAACCTAATGCCTATTTCGCATCGCTATGCTAAAGATTTAAGTTTTAAGATTTAAGATTTAAGTTTTCCAACAGATAAGTAGGTGAAAGGAGAAAGTGGATGAAGTAAAAGATCATCATAATAATTTATAATTTATCAAGAGTTCATGAGGGAGAGAGAAAGGGAAAAATGAGCTAATATCAAGGTCTAAAGTAGAAAAATATGCTTTGAGGATGATGGCAACATATATACAAAAGTGCTCGACACAATGTATGCATGTATGTAAAGATTGTGTTAGAGCTGTTTTAAGAGTCCTCAAAAATATTTAGTCATTTTTAAAAGATTAAGTTTCTATAGTTCTGTAAGAATTAAAGTCTCACAAAATAATAATTTATAAATTATCAAGGGTTTGTGAGAGACGGGGTGGAGAGGGAGGGGAAAAAATGAGGAGTTGATACCAAAGGCTCAAGTAGAAAGAAAATGTTTTGAGAATGATGATGGCAACAACTGTACAAATGTGCTTGACATGATAGATGTGTGTATGGATTGTGATGAATTGTATGAGCTCCCAATAAAATTATTTTAAAAAGAAAAAATAAAGTGTCTCCTTATTCCATCACAAAGACATTACCATTTGAGCTCATGTCTAACAGATCCATTCTGCAATAGGTATTAAGAGACCCAGTGAGGTCAGCAATTTTCTAAAATATGTTATAAATTTAGGAAAGTAAAGCAAGTCTATGTCGAAAATATAATCACAATATCACTGAAGCAATTAAACCAATATAGGAGAACAAAACCAAGTGTCATTTACTCCCACTACAGTTAAAATCCAAGGAACTAAACTATTAAAAAAAAAAAAAGGGCAGGTTTAAACTCTGGACAATGTCAATACTAAAGAGAGGTACTATCAAGTGTGAGTCCACCTAAAGTTTTAAACTCTTTAAGCAGTAAAAACCTGTGCAGAAAAGCTGAATGGATTTAAGCCCATGTGGCTGAAGGAGGCATTTATCTGTTTCTTTTCCCCCACTTCACAAATGGCTGCTTTGACCTTGGAATTTGGTGCTTGCTTGAGCAAGTAAGGTAAGAAGGAATTCCCCTTAGAAACAATCTAATACTTTGCTGATGCTTAGTTAAAAGTTTTCACATTCAATGATTGCTTAGCTTGTAAAGTAGAAGTTAGCAAAAAAAAAAAAAAAAAAAAGAATTTATATCTTAATCACCCAAACGACAGCCAAAGAGCTACAAATTTCCAAGCACTTTCACATCTAATCCTTGTCCATAATCCTCAGGAAAAGTGGAAAGAACGAATGGCACCCTAAAAACATCACAAAACTAGCTGCAGAAAACACAGGTGTGAACTACACTGTTGCCTACTGCTTGCTGAACTCAGAATCATCCCTAGAAAACCTTAATGATCAGCCCATTTGAATTAATGCACAGAAGGCCCGTGGCACCTTTTGCAGCATCCACCCAGAGTTGTCCCTATACAGTACTTTTGTCAGTCCTCCACCACAAACAGTCCAAAACCTGTTATGAAAGACAGCTAACCACAGCCCCCCCCCCACCTACACAAAATCCACCACACACACACACACACACACACACACACACCGAGTGCCCAGAGAAAAAAGCCTATTAAAATAGTTTTCAAAAAACCCCTCAAATCCTGGTTGATGGGCCCCTTTGAAGTCATCCTTTCCACATTCACAACAGCAGAAAGAAAGGAAGAAAGAGACAGACAGACAGACAGACAGACAGATAGACAGACCCTGGCTTCCTCTTCACTTGCTTAAAGAAAATATTGAATTCTCTTACCACCCTATCCTTCAATTATATCCAAGACTTCATGAACTCTATGAAGTTAAAAAAAATAACCAAAAGCTGACTTATTTACTAATTTATTTGCGTTTCTAGAAAACTGACATGAGAAGAACAGCCAATGTACCCTGGCTTCCTATATGTGGCCTATTATCTTTGTTTGTTGAGCCCCGCTTGTATCTGTTACTCCCTTTAGCAGCAGTATTTACTTCCCGTACTGTTACAACACTTATAGTTCAAAACTGTTGTGTCTCCAGAATGAGTCTTGATACTACTAGTAGCTTATCAGATTTGTAGAAGACCTAACTAAAGACCTACAATGGTATCCAGTGGCGATAGTACAGTGACCAGTTCCCTAGAACTACTCACGTAACTGTGGCTTCAAGGGACCTTTTCAGACAACATTCCGTAGCAGTTCATCTTTCTTACCTTTGCCTTGCTATTTTTCGTAAGTTTTCCCCAAACTGTAAAAGGTACCCATTATAATCTAAAATCAGAAACCAAACCCTGGTGTATAGTACAGACCCACCCAATAAAAACCTGTCCCGATACGGCTGGATTTGCCTGTCATTTTCCCCAGCCCAAACCAGGAAACATGGTCAACTGACTAAAGAGTTCCTTATGTGTGTCCATTCCAAAGAAAGGTGACCCAGGAGAATACTCAAACCATAGAACATTATCAGTGATATTGAACACAACTAAAATTTTGCTTAAGATTATCCTACTATGGTTGCAGCAGAGCATTGACAGGGTACTGCTAGAAGTTCAGGTCGGATTCAGAAGAGAAGAAGGGAGAATACTCAAACCATAGAACATTATCAGTGATATTGAACACAACTAAAATTTTGCTTAAGATTATCCTACTATGGTTGCAGCAGAGCATTGACAGGGTACTGCTAGAAGTTCAGGTCGGATTCAGAAGAGAAGAAGGGACATTATGGATATGTTAAATGGATCTTGACTCAAAACAGAGAATACCCACAATGTTCAATTGTATTTCAGTAAGCATACCAAGGCATTCGACTGTGTGGTCCATAATAAACTGTGAATAACCTTGAGAAGGCAATTCCTGAACACTTCATTGAATTAATTCGGAACTTGTACATGAATCAAGAAGCAGTTGTGCGAAGAGAAGAAGGGAATACGAAATGGTTTAAAATCAGGGAAGGTTTTTTTTTGTTTGTTTGTTTGTTTGTTTGGGGCATCATTGCTCTCCGGCGGTGGGAGTAGGATGCTCAGCCCCACTGCTGGGATTGAACCTCCGTCGCAGTGGGCCACAGTCCTGCGCACAACCACTACACCACCGGGGCTCAGCCCTAAAATCAGGGAAGGTGCATGTCTGGGTTGTATCCTCTCACTATACTTATTCAGTCTGTATGCTAAGCAAGGCATCAAAGAAGCTGGATTATATGAAGAATGAGATCTTAGGGTAGGAGGAAAGCTTAGTCACAACCTGCAATATGCAGATGACAAAATAGGAGATTAAACTTGTTTAACAGCAGATAAAGGAGGCATTTGCCTGCTTTTCCATCTCTAAGCCAGGAGTGGTCCAAGAAATAATCTCAAAGTTTAAAAACTACCATAAAACTCCAGCAACAGGTTAATGGCACCTGGGATTTTTTTCCCCTCTGGCCCTCTAAAAAGGGTGATCACCTTTTACAGGTCGCACAGCAGCAATAATTCCTTAGATTGTTTTTGCCTCTCATATTTTAGTCTATTCATGAAGCTGGTTAGCAGAATGGTTGCTTTTTCTAGCTCCTACTTCAAGACCTCACTCTACGACACTCTCCTACTGGAGTCCCAGGAGCACAGTAGTCCACAAGGAGCCCAGCTACACCCTAGTCATCAGGAAGCAGCCTCACAGAGACCCACGTCCCTCTTCCTTTCATACTACCTTTCATACTACTGGGAATAAAGGACAATGATTCACAGACACACAAACAACCCTCCCTCTCCCACACCCTACCCAGAATCTTCTTGGGCAAATTATACAAACACCTGCCTGAAGAAACAACTTGGTGTTTTTTGTTTTTTGTTTTGTTTTTTGGCATCACTGCCCTCTGGTGGAAGTGGGAGGCCCAGCCTTGCTCCTGGAGAGCTGCTGCTGGATTTGAACCGCCAAGCCAGTGGGCTTTAGTCCCGCACTCAACCACTGCGCCACCAGGGCTCAGCCAAACAACTTGTTTAATAATAATCTTCCACCTGCCTGCAGATGACCCTGGTCTCTGGCAGGAATCAAAACCACAATACCCCACCTACAAATGTACCCAAAGACTAACCCTCACCCTCAAACTCAAACTCTGCCAGTGAGTCAATGCTAACTCATCGTGACCCTTTGTGGTTTCCTGAGACTCTTCAACTGTTTAAGAGAGTAAACATTTCAATGTATAAGCACTACATCACCAGGGCTCCTACCACTTTGACTAAACCTATAAAACCTTGCTAGTCTTTACAGAGAGGGATTTTTGACTCAGGTTTCCTCAAAAAAACTTGTTTCCCACCATTAAGTCTCTTTGTCTTTCCCACTACATATGCAAGGGGGTAGCCCCACTCCAAAGCCAGAATTGTGTTTTTAAAGTATCCATTTGCCTCACATTGGCAAGCACTGAGCAACTCATTCTGAGTTAATGTACCCAGTGGTATCGCCTGGGAAGGTTCTCTCGGTCACAGTGATTTTTTTGTAAAAGCAGTTTCTCTCAAACCTGGCTTTTTGTGATGACAGATTTTAGAAAACAACATGCAGCTGTGAACATTTTGTTTCCTGTTTGGGAAAATGCCACAGAAACTTCTGGGGTGTTGAACACAGCTTACAAGGACAGCACTATGAGAAAAACCCAAGTGTACAAGTGGTTTTCGTGTGTCTAAACAGGTGGAATGTCAATTGATGACAAATCTCATTCTAGGGCTGAGCCCTGGTGGCGTAGTGGTTGTGCGCGGGACTGCGGCCCACTGGGACGGAGGTTCAATTCCAGCAGTGGGGCTGGGCCTCCTCCTCCCACCACCAGAGAGCAGTGATGCCCCCCCCCCCAAAAAAAAAAGAAACAGACAAATCTCATTCTGGAGATCGATCAACTTCCTGAGCTGCCAAGTCAGTGCATTTGGAGTGAATTCCACAAGGTCAGACTGTTAAGCTCTCTATGTAGAGGTTCTGAAATAACTGCATAACAGAGTGTGACAAAAAAGGCCTGACTTGAAATTCCTGGGGGAAGGCCCTGGTAGTATGGAAGGGGCCAGACCCTTCCATTTAATAAAACAACAACAATAACAACAGCCAAAGGCCTACCTTGTGGTTATGTTATCATGACAATGTACCTGCTCACAAAGCCATCTCAGTGTGCCAGTTTTTGGCAAAAAACTAATATGCCTCTCTTGCCCTGACACTTACTCACCTGACCTCGTTCTGTGGGACTTCTTTTTGTTTCTGTGAATGAAGAAGGACATGAAAGGACATTGATTTGATGCTGTAGAATAGGTGAAGGGCTACACATGGTAGCCAAATGTGGTGAGGGTGGGGGGTGAGGGGAGGAGATGGCAATGTGTATGAGAGGGAATGGGGTACTAATAAACCCAAGGGGAGCATATTGTTTATATCGCCATAAGGAAAGTAGGACTAAATGTAAATCCAGTGTTCCAGGATGTGAATTCAGCATGACAACTTGGAGCAGGGAGTCAGTGGAGGGGCCTGAGGACCCAACCCCAATCTCTATTACCTGAACAGCCGCCTCTCTACCCAGGGGAGTTTGCTATGGAGGACAGCACTGACGCTGGAGCATGGGGAGTGGGACATGCCTGACCAGAGCACACAAAAATAAATGAAGAAGGAAGAAGAGAGAATGGAGTGCATCCTGGCCCAGCAAGCCTTGAGGACGATATACCCACTCAGAACAGCCAATGTACAGAGAGGACCATATGGCCGGCCCCACTATGAAACATGGAGTCCCTCGCTGACCCAAGGCCCTATGGGGACAACAATGGAGATGCAGGGTTAGGATTGTACCCTGTCTTGACCCAACCATACTATGGCAAAACACTAAGGGTGTGCAAGAAAGCATGGAGTTCCGGAGGGAGTGCCAAGGATATATTTAGGGGTCAGGTGTGGCATCCCATCTGACTCAACCGGGGGACACTCCTGAAGTTCAACAAACAGACCTTGAACTATTTACAGGTTTTTATTTTATCTTTTTTTTTTTTTACTTATTTACAGCTATATTTTTTGGACATTGGGTTTTTTCTTATTATTGCTTTATTTTCTTTGGTTGCTTCATCTTAGGATGCCTTGTTTTTTGGTAAATATTGTTATCTCTGCAGGTCTATCTACACAAGATAGGCAGGATGAACAGTCTGAAGGAGAAAACAATAGGACTGATGGTTTGGGGGGATGGTAATGGGAGAAATGGAGGAGGGGGAAAGGAGGTGGTGTTGACCAACCAAGGGATAAGGGAACAACAATTGATTCAAAATCAGTGACAAGCTGGGTGTGAGAAGTCTGATAGTGACTGATCATGAGTAATGTAACAGAGAGAAATGACTGAATTTACCAAATTACCAAATTAAGAAATTACCAAATAGAGGCTGAGCATGATAGTGTGACAAGAGGAAAGTAAAAGGAAATAGAGGAAAAAATTGGGAGGTAAAGGGCATTTATAAAGGTCTAAATGCAGGCATTTACAAAGGTGAATATATTTACATATGGTGATGGGGAAATAGATCTACGTGCATATACTTATAGGGCTAGTATTAAGACAGCAGATGGGCATTGAACCTCCACTCAAGTACATATTCAAGTACAAGAACACTTTGTCCTATTAAACTGACATTCCATGGGAATGTCATTCCATGGGAAAGATGCTCACCTTCCCAACATGAACACTGAAGACAAACGTGTGCATAAGCAAAAGTGGTAAAGAAAACTGATGGTGCCCGGCTATAAAAAGATGTAGCATTGGAAATGAATATGGCAACATGTGTACAAATATGCTTGATACAAATGATGTATTGAATGTTATAAGAGCTCTAATAACCCACAATAAAATCATTGAAAAAAAAAAAAGAATAGTGTCTGGAGTCTTAAAGGCTTGAAAGTAAACAAGCGGCCATCTAGCTGAGAAGCAACCAAGCCCACATGGAAGAAGCACACCAGCCTGTGGGATCACAAGGTGTCCAAGGGATCCGGTATCAGGCATCAAAGAACCAAAAATTTCACCATTATAAATGAGGGGAGTACATATTGGGGACCCAAAGCCCATCAATAGGTGAAGCGACATCCCCTTACAGAGAGGTCACAGGGTGGAGACAAGTCAGTCAAGGTACAGTGTAGCGACAATGAAATATGCAACTTTCTTCTAATTCTTAAATGCTTCCTCCCCACCAACTATCGTGATCCCAATTCTACCTTACAAATCCAGCTAGACCAGGGGATGTACACTGGAGCTGGAAACATGAGGAATTCAGGACAGATGATCCCTTCAGGACCAGTAGTGAAAGTGGTGATACTGGGAGGATGGAGGGAAGGTGGAGTAGAAAGGGGAAACCAATTACAAGCATCTACATATAACCTCCTCCCTGGGGTACAGACAACAGGGAAGTGGGTGAAGGGACACATCAGACAGTGGACAATATGACAAAATAATGGCAATTTGTAAATTATTAAGGGCTCATGGGGGAGGGGCATGAGGAGGGAAGGAAAATATAGGGAGCTGATACTGGGGTTCAAAGTAAAAGGTGGCTGTTTTGACAATGATAATGGCAACAAATGTGATCTGTATACAATTGATGTACAATCAATATATGTGGTAAGAATTATATGAGCCCCCAATAAAATGATTTAATAAAAACAAAAACCAAAGGCCTGACTTGTGGTTTTGTTATCATGACAATGTACCTGCTCACAAAGTCATCGCAGTGTGCCAGTTTTTGGCAAAAAACTAATATGCCTCTCTTGCTCCCCCGCCTCCCTTACTCACCTGACCTCATTCTGTGGGACCTCTTTTTGTTTCTGTGAATGAAGAGTGACATGAAAGGCAGTGACTTGATGATGTAGAAGAGGTGAAGAAAAAATAAGGGAGGTATTGTCAGCTAGCCAAAGAGATGAGTTTGAAAACTGCTTCCAAGAACGGAATTGCACATTTGACAAATGTATTAAGAGTAATGGAGAATACTTTGAAAGTGATAAGGTTGTTTGGGAAAAAAATTTAAATACATGGCTTTGACAAGAAAAATTCCAGTGGGGGAGGGGGGAAGTTATCCCTTTGTATATTAAGAAATGTGAAACCCACAGCTAACATCTGGAGAGGAACTAAAAGTTTTCTCATTCTGATAAGGAACAAGACAGAGATCCCTACTCTTACCACTGTAATTCAACATTGCTTTGGGAGTACTACATAAAACAATTTGAATGGTAGATGGGGTGGAAAATAGGGTAGAAGACAAGGTATTCAAAGTGTGAAGAAGAAATAAAGCGATTCCTTTTCACAGATGGCATGATTGTAATACATAGGAAATCCAAAACGATATACAAGAAAGCTATTGGAACTAAAAATCAATTCAACCAGGTGGCAGAGTACAAAGTCAACATTAAAAAAAAATCAATACGACTTCTTTTTATTAGCAGTGAGCAAGCAGAAAATGAAATTATGGGAACATACAATTAAAAATACCATCTAAGGGCTGAGCCCCGGTGGCGTAGTGGTTGTGCGCGGGACTGCGGCCCACTGGGACGGAGGTTCAGTTCCAGCAGTGGGGCTGGGCCTCCTACTCCCACCACCGGAGAGCAGTGATGCCCAAAAAACAAAGAAAATAAATAAATAAATAAAAATACCATCTAAAAGCAAAAAATGCCTAGGAATAAATTTAATCAGAAAGGGAAAAGACATATATATCAAACCACAAAACATTACTTTAAAAATTAACACTAGTAAAACCAAAAGCTGGTTTTTTAACTATGCCAAGGCACTAGCTAAACTGATAAAATTATAATACATAAAGCAATTAACCAAAACAAGATTATACTGCATACAAAATAAATTAAAGTTTCACAAAGTTCTATGACAGTTAAACTCTAACAGATTAAAAAATGGATAAAATGAACAAATTCCTAAAAGTACATAAATTACTTAATCTAACACAAAAAGAGGCAGAAAGTCTCAACAGAGACTGAATTCATATTTAAAAATCTCTAAACAGAATGAAAGTCCTAAACCAGACATATCATGGGGAATTTTACCAAACATTTTGAGTAGAATTGTCACCAACACTACTCAAATGTTTCTAAAATACAGAAAAGGAATAAATACTTACAGAAAAGGTATAAATACTTAGCTCATTCTTAAGGATTTCATTTTACTTGTACCCACAATCAATGCTAATGAAAACAGCAATCAAGAAATCAAATTACATCTTGCACTGGGTAAAATCTGATACAAAAGACCTATATTATTTAAAGTGTTAAAGAGCAAAAATGTCTCTGGTAGTTATATAAGCAAGTCATTCTGATTTATTTATTGGTTTTTTGTGTGTGTGGGCATCACTGCCTCTGGTGGTCGTGGGCGCTACTCAGTGCCGCTCCTGAGAGCCGCCGCTGGGTTTGAACCACCAAGCCTGCGGGCTGCAGTTCTGCACTCAACCACTTATGTCACCGGGGTTCAGCCCCATCTTGATTTATAATAGCAGATGGGGAAAATGTATGACAGACATATTATAAAAATATGGTGTTCAGCATGACCAAGTACAATTTATTCTAGTAGTATAAAGCTGGTTAAGCATTAGACAATTTGTCAATGTACTACACCACTAAACATAAGAAAAGAGCCATATGACCATCCCAACAGATGTAGAAAAGGCATTTGATAAAATTAAATACACTTTTTCCTGGTAAAAACTCCATTAAAATTAGGAAGGAAGTTCCTCAACTGGATAAAGGGCATCTATAAAACTCCAGCAGCTAACATTATTCTTATTAGAGAAAGAATGAGAGCCTTTCCCTTTGAGAATGGGTAAAAGGCAAGGATGCTTGCTATCCCATCTGTTAAGTACTAGAAGTCCTAACCAGAGCAATAAAGCAAAAAAAAAAAAAAAAAAAGGTATCAAAATAAAGAGAAACATGTAACTTTCTGTTTGCAGGTGGTATGATTCAAAAGAAAGATTCTAAAACTAATAAAATAATTCAGCATACAAAAATCACTTCAGTTCCTAAGTATCATAAAGAAAAAATGAAAGCGAGATCAAGGAACCAATTCTGTTTATAATAGACTCTTAAAAGAATAATATGCTCCTCCCCCCAAAAAAGGAATAATATACCTAGAGACAAAACCTAATAACAAAGTATGAAAAGAACTACTGCAATGAAAGCAATTTTGAAGAATAAATACTATGCCAACAGCACACACTTCTCAATTAATAAGCATTCCGCTATACCAGTCAAAATATTCAGGGACTGGTTACTGATAGACACATGGAATAAAATTGTGAGCACAGAAATAAAACCATACATGTATGATCACTTGATTATCTACATGGACACTAAGTCAATTCAAATGAGGAAAGAATAATCTCTTGCCAAACATGGTGCTGAGAAAACTGTGTTTTCACATGCAGAGAATGAAGCAAGATTTATACCTCACACCCCATACAAAAACTAATCCCAAGGGGCTGAGCCCCGGAGGCGTAGTGGTTGTGCGCGAGACTACGGCCCACTGGGATTGAGGCTCAATTCCAGCTCCACAGGAGCAAAGGCTGGGTCTCCTACTCCCACCACCAAAGAGCAGTGATGCCCAAAAAAACAAACAAACAAAAAAGATTAAAAAAAAAAACTAATCCCAAATAGACAAAGCACCTAATGTTAAATCTAAAACCATCAAATTTTTCTAAGACTATGTAGGAGTGAGACTATAGAGCCTAACTTTTTTTTTATTGGTCAATGTTTGACCATTTTATTAATTTTATTTTATTTATTTTTTTTGGGGGGGGGGAATCACTGCCCTCTGGTGGTTGTGGGAGCTACCCAGTGCTGCTCTTGAGAGTCGCCATTGGATTTGAACCATCAAGCCCACAGGTGGCAGTCCCGCACTCAACCACTTATGCCACCGGGGCTCAACCCGAGCCTAACTTTTAAAACAATTTAAACATAACAAAGTCATAAGCAACAGAATACAAAGTAAATAATTGGACTTCATAAAAATTAAAAATTTTTGCTCATCAAAGGATTTGGATGAGTAAAAATACAATCTAGTGATTGGTTAAAAAAAATCATTGGGAACCACAGTTGTGCATTCGGTAAAGGTCTAATAGCTAAAATTCATATAAAACTGCTATAACTTAACAATAAAAAGTAATCCAGTCAAAAATTAAGCAAAGGATACAAACACACCACAAAAGAGGATATCCAGGCAGCCAACAAAACATAAAAAAGATATACTGTGTCATTGGCCATTAAACCAAACCAAACTGACAAACACTGAATTGAGTCAACCCATAGTAACCTCATGGCTCATACCAGAGCTGCTCCTTTGCAGTTCCCTGACGGTTAAATCTTTACACTTTCCTGGAAGTGACTTTTAGATTATAACTGCTGGCCTTGAGGTTGGTAGCGCAATATATAATTCACTATACCACAAATCAAAATTTGAGATACACCTCGCCCATATTAGAACAGCAGTGATAAAAATAGAAATAAATAAGGAATGTAAGTGAGGATGAAGGAAGATCAGAACACTATCATTACTGTAAAATGGAAAACAGTAAAATAGTGACACAAAAATTAAAAAATACAACTAACTACATGAGCCCACGGGAGCTCTGGAAGCATCATGGCTTATGCATTGAGTTGCTAACTTTAAGGTCAGCAGTTCAAAACCATCAGCCATCCTGAGGGAGAGAGATGAAGTTTTTTTTGCCTGTAAATATTTCAGATATTTGGGTTCACTCTTTTTGAGAGACATAATCAAGAAAAGGCCAAATGTTGTATGATCTCAAATACATGAAATAACAAGAATTGAGAGAGCCAAAAATCAGTGTCTGGGAAATAGGGATTATGAGTAAAGTAAAGGTGATATTGCAAATCATGACATATACTGCATTAGTAGCACTAAATAGCTAATATATCCTAAATTCATGTCTATTTTTAATAATGATGACATTTTCCACTACTAAGCAAGAATTGCAAATTCAAAGTCATTATTTTAATTTAACCAACAACTTTATTGGGTAATCAGCACCTTATTTTACAACTGAGGAAACAGATCTACCTTATGCCAATGTAATGTTTATAGGACTTTAGGTGCTTCTAAAAAGCACTATATATTCTGGAGGACTGTTCTTATCTGTCTGAGACATGTGTATGGATTACCCATCAAAGAGAGCCCTATCTTCCTGTTTAGGTTAATCTGCTGAGGAGTAAAGTACTTACACACTCTGAAGACTGTCTAGTCCTTATGGGTTGATCCCCCTGTGGCTGAGCTGAACCAGCCACTTGTTGGGCATTTACCAGGTTGCGGACCAGTTGGGCTGCTAAGAGAAGACATTGCAACGAAAACCACAAGATGAAATAGCAGAAAAATTATAATACTGCTACTACGTCTATGACTATTAAAAATCTCCGTTATGTAACAGTTTCAAATCTGAGATTTTATAGTTGAACTTTTAAATTATGACTCTATTACTAAATAATTATGCCACACTACTTTTCTAAAGGAAACAACTATTTATTTAAAAAATAACATTCTGAAGGCTGAGCCCCAGTGGCATAGTGGTTGAGTGCGGGACTGCGGCCCACTGGCTTGGCGGTTCAAATCCAGCAGCAGCTCTCCAAGAGCCTCCCACTCCCACCAGAGGGCAGTGAAACCCCTCCCCCCCTCCCAAAATAACATTCTGCAACAGAAATCTAAGTATCTGAAAATCATACTTCCAAAATAAACCAATGTTCTTTCAATAGCTTCCATTTGGGAGTTGACTTGATTATTAGATTCTTAAAATTTCTATGAAATACAGGTCTCCCATTCTGACAAGAGCAGTGGGTAGAGCTATCATTTCTCATACATGTTCCCAGCAGAGAACGTCTGGATAAAGAGTTTGAACGTTTGAGAGGGTAAAAAAATAAAATAAAATAAAACTGACTCAAATCCAAAGAGCCTATTTAATACAATGGACTGTTAAAACCAAATAGTAAACATATCCAAAAACACAAAACAAGAAACCTATTGTGGTTAACAAACTCTGACTCATGGAGATCCCATTTCTGTCAGAGGGGAATAGACCTGTGTAGCTCAGATTTTAACGTTTTTTCTTCTGAGGTGCCTCTCGACGGCCTCAAACCTCCAACTTTTTTGTTCACAGTCGACTGTATTGACTATTCATATCACCCAGGGACTCTGAATACTGGTATATCATAACCAAGTACTGTTCAAAATAAGAGTCCTACAGTATAATTTTAATCTCTATAAGAAATTATACAACCACAACTAAGTGGAGAGAAATCAGGCCTGTGGCACAAAATATACATAAATTACCCTCTTCCCACTACTGTTGGGCTCTCTCTATTTACCTGCCACACTGCTGTTTCTCTGGCGAGCTAGCTTGACCTCTGGGCACTCCCTTCGTACGTGTCCTGCATCTCCACATATAAAACACCGGAGATCTCTGGGGTCTCTATAGTCTCGAGTGTCGTGGAGGTCCAGAAGATCCCTGGAGTCTTTATCTTCTTCATTCCCGTCTTTATCGTCTTCGCTGTCTTTCTTCTTTAGTCTAAACAGTAAACTGCTGATACCAATAATGTGGGGCTAGGGACTTGAAACTGAGTGAGTCACAGACAGAACTAGACTATACCAGAGTCCACAGTCACACATGGAATGACATGTCTATTGTTTTCATGCGTCATGTTTGAAAGCAAAATACCTTATATTTGGAGCATACCTACTCATAGCAAAAACTTGACTTTCTAGTAGTTTTATAATACAGTACTATATAAAAACAGTTAATGTAGAATCTTAGTCTAACAACGAGCCTTAGAGATTGTAATTTACAACTCCTTTTACAAAGTAAGAAGCTAAGAAGCAAAGAAATGTCTTACATAGAGTTAACTAATAGCAAAATACAAATGAGAAAAGCTAGCAATGTTTTGTCTGGAAAATTACAACCTCTTGGTATCAGCCAGACTTGATGAATATAGAAGGGACTGCCTTGTCCTATTAAATATAATATTAGAATCCAGATAGAGAGTAGGAGTATGTTTCATATAGGTCTGTGGCAGTCATGTGCTTATGTAAATTTCATGACTGAGATGTAAGGGTGGAGTCTAGCCTGTTAATCTGGAGATAGCCATCGAGTAGCCAATGAGGCCTCTGTGTGGGCATGGCTTTCTCCTGAGGCTTCTGGGAAATCTTGCGGTATTTTCCTGGTGGACATGAGGAGCCATCTCCCCAGTTGTTGGGAGTTAGTCTCAGAGACAACGAACTACGGACAAGACAAGATGGCAGCATCTGAGGAGCTGGAGGAGAAACTACATGGTCTTACCCTGATGGAACCAGACCTCTGAAACTGGAGAAGCCATGTGGAGATCCCTACCATTGCTGAGTTGCCTCTACCACCACTGGATGCTGTTGATGGACCTTGAGTCCTGGGAGCGAGAAGCTATGGGGAGACGCCTGCCAGTGCCGGGACTCTGCACCCACTGGTCTGTGACTTCATGAGTCAGAAGGAGACTTTATAGACTGGTAGCGGGCATATGGGCTAATATCAGATGTATGACTTTGAACTGGACTGGGTTGGGGTGCTTTCTTAATGTCCTATTCCTCTTGTATACAAACTGTACCCTTATATCCATATGCGTGTCTATGAATTGTTTCTCTAGTCTACCCGACGATTGTAATTTACAACTCCTTTTACAGAGTAAGAAGCTAAGAAGCAAAGAAATGTCTTACATAGAGTTAACTAATAGCAAAATACAAATGAGAAAAGCTAGCAGTGTTTTGTCTGGAAAATTACAACCTCCTGATATCAGCCAGACTTGATGAATAAAGAAGGGGCTGTCCTGCCCTATTAAATATACTGGGCTGAGCCCCGGTGGCGTAGTGGTTGTGTGCGGGACTGCGGCCCACTGGGACGGAGGTTCAATTCCAGCAGTGGGGCTGGGCCTCCTACTCCCACCACTGGAGAGCAGTGATGCCCCCCCCAAAAAAGTTTAAATATACTATTAGAATCTAGGTAGAAAGTATGAGTATGTTTCACATATGTCTTTTGAGGGAGTAGATAGGCCATATTATTCTTGAGGTACCTATTATATATAGGTACACTTTACAGCACACAGCTCAAGATTCATGCATTATATCTTAATTAACGATTTGCATGACTTTGAGGTCCTCAGCAAGAAACCCATGTTTTGATCATCTTTCCCTGGGTTATTTTATCATAGCTCCTGGCACGTGGCAGGTGTCAATCAATGTTGCCTCAATAAACAAAAACAAAACCCATGAATAAATGGTGGGACATAACATAACAAGTCATAACCCACTATAACACTCCATTCAAATGTACATTTACTTAAAGTTCCATTTGAAGTCCTTAACCTTATCACATAGCATTTTAGCATTTCTAAACTGTAGTAGCTAGAAACTGGCCTAATGTTTACTTTTCCTATA
Source organism: Nesogale talazaci (assembly GCA_004026705.1). NCBI lineage: Eukaryota > Metazoa > Chordata > Mammalia > Afrosoricida > Tenrecidae > Nesogale > Nesogale talazaci. The sequence continues at coordinate 16,728 of PVJH01018118.1, read as the reverse complement.
ATGATATGTAATCATTTGCCAACCTTCTCCTCTTAGGGCAGTCTTTCATGTAGTGGCCTATTTTTCCACACACACGGCAGCATCGATCATTGGGAGCCAGTTCTCCATCTGTTAATACTCTGGAATCAAAGAAGTATTCCTAGAAAGAAAATACAATTTTACTAAGAAAAAAAGTTATCTGTAGAACTTGTAGAACTAAATGAAAATAAAGCAAAGCTGCAAAAGTAGTTTTAAGAAAAATTATCAATAAATATTCCACTATAAAGTATGTGAGAATAGGGCTGAGCCCCGGTGGCATAGTGGTTGTGCGCGGGACTGCGGCCTACTGGGACGGAGGTTCAATTCCAGCAGTGGGGCTGGGCCTCCTACTCCCACCACCGGAGAGCAGTGATGCGCCCCCCCCCCAAAAAAAAAAAAAAAAAGAAAACCACTAAAGGTTGTACGCGGGACTGCGGCCCACTAGGATGGAGGTTCAATTCCAGCTCCACAGGAGCAAAGACTCAGCCTCCTACTCCCACCACCAGAGGGCAATGATGCCTTAAAAAAAAAAGTATGTGAGAATAAGATTTAGAATCATTAACATCAGAGTAACTAGGAGGGCTAGTCACTTTACATCTATATTCATTTTTGAATTTAATGTCTAAAGCATCTTAATAAAAGTATAAACTACTTTCATTCTAATAAGGGAAACCAAAGCCAAGAGTTCATATCAACTGCTCTTAAGTGGAAAAAACAAAAAACAAAAAACAAATTTAGACATAAGCCTGACTACAAAGTTCATGTTTTCTACTATAACAGTTTCTACAAGAACCTACTATTTATGAAAAAGTTTCTGCTGATCAATCCTTTGGTTTACTATATATACTTTAGTATAAGCCAACTCAAATATCAGTCGAGGCACCTAATTTCACCATAAAACTGTATTAAAAATGTGCTGAAAACTCAGCTTATGCACAAGTATATACGGTATTTAAAATATGTGACTTATGGGCTGAGCCCCGGTGGTGTAGTGGTTGAGTGTGGGACTGCGGCCCACATGCTTGGCGGTTCAAATCCAGCAGTGGCTCTCCAGTGGCAAGGCTGGGCAGTTCCCACGACCACCAGAGGGCAGTGATGCCCCCCCCAAATTAAATAAATAAAAAATAAAATATGTGATTTATATACAACTTTTATGAACATTTAACAGTTATCACATACTACTAAGCACAAATACATTTTCTTTTTTTTTTTTTTTTTTTTTTAAATTTTTTTTTTTTGGGGGGGGGGGCATCACTGCTCTCCGGTGGTGGGAGTAGGAGGCCCAGCCCCACTGCTGGAATTGAACCTCCGTCCCAGTGGGCCGCCGTCCCGCGCACAACCACCACGCCACCGGGGCTCAGCCCAACAAATACATTTTCTTAAGTCTAAAACAAATACTCATTTTTGCTTTACCCCCAATTCTTGGTAAAGCAGAGGTCCTGGCTGCAGTAATGGCTCAAACATAAGGTCAACTGCGCAGGTGGTGCAGGTCTGGCAGGCTTTCAGCCTGTGGGACATAAGGGCCACACTGAGTTGGAAGTGACCCATGCCACCTAACAGCCACAGCCCCTTGCTTATTCTTTTAAACTTTGGCTCCGTTTTAGTCACAAAAATTATTCGGACCTAACAGTACTTATACTTATGAAGTCAAAAAAGTATGCCTGCTTAGCTCTCTCAAAACTGATCTAAAGACAAGACTGACACGTTTAAGACGGTAACAGCAAAAATGGCAGACAACAACGAGTATTGTTAAAAATGTGAAGGAACTGGGATGTTAAATATTGATGGGGCTGTAAAAGGCAGCCAGTTCGGAAAATTCTGACAGATCTTCAAAAAGTTAAATGTAAATTTACTGTCAAGTCAATTCTGACTGACAGTGACCCTGTAGGGTGGGTAGAACTGCTCCAAGGAGGTTCCTATGGCTATAATTCTTCGCTGACGTTGAAAGTCTAATCTTTCGCCCTCAAAGTGGCAGGTGGTTTCAAAATCCTGAAGTGGTGGTTAGCGAGCCAATGCGAAACAACACAACACGACACTACTGGGTACGAACCCAAGAATAATGACAACATTATGTCCACACACTCAAGACGTGTACACAAATGTTCACAGAAGCATGATTCATAACAGCCAAAATCTGGAAACAACTTAAATGTCAAACTGAATGTACTACATATCCAGACATTGAAATAGTAATTTCATAAAATAATTACGTTATGATAGATGCTATAACATAAATGAACTTTCATAATGTAAGTGAAAGAATATGTCTTTTGGTCAAAAAACAAAGAACTCTTATATTATGCATATGCATATTATGCACTTCCATGTACAGGAAAAGTATAGAATTGGCAAGTATGCAGGGGTAGTAGTTGCTTAAAATTAGGGAAAGGAGAAAAAATAATGATTGCCATCTCATGTATATATAAATTTCTTTTAGATAGGATGCAAATGTGCTAAAATCAAACAGTGGTTATGGTTGGACAATCCGGTGGACTAGAAAAACAAGAAGCTGTATGCTTTAATAGGTGAGTTATATGGTATGTGAACTATATCCCATGAAATCTTTCTCAAAGAGGGTGAAGGATAACAATTTAATATCTTTGTCATCACATTTTCTGACAAGCAGAAATGAAGCCATTTCTTAGTTCCCCCGACTGCTTAAGGCAGACAAAACCTAGACATCGTCCTGAATATGTTCTCCTTCACTAAGGACTTGTATTCAACTACCAAATCCTAGCCCTTTCTACTCCCAAATTATTTATTGAACTTTATTCCTTTCTACCAGTTAATAGGGCTTAGATATTAAGTTGACAAAATTTCTCTGTAAAAGTCAGAAAGGAAGTATTTCAGGTGTTATAGTAAAATTGAGATATGTAAGTATTTATAAAAGAGAAAAACAAACCCAGTGAAACATTTTTTGGGGGGAAATATAAAATAAGTTAATAAATGCTTTCATTCTTATCTTTATACATCTACTAAAAAGAGTACTAGAATTCTCCTTTGAGAAGACAACATTTCACTAAAATGAGATTCAAAGCTAATGTTCCCTATTGTTAAAATTGATTACAACTGTCCATATGTTAATTATGACCTATTAAAAAATTATATGTATTTAATCTTTAAAAATGTTGTTTATAAACGAAAAAACTTAAGATTCATGGTAGAAAGAATATAAACAAAGAAAGAAAGAATAGAAACAAGGGGTCTACAGTGCCTGCAGTAGAACTTTTTGACAGAGGAAAGCTGCCTGCAGCTGATGGCAGCTTTATAGACCTGGCAGCACAAAGCTGAACCAATGCTGCTCTAATGGCATTTACTGTCCCGGAGAACAGAATCGCCTGGGGCAGAGTGGGAGGCGCATTAGTGAAAGATGGGAAATGCAGGGCACACTGAGTCTTGAAAACAAGAAATAAAGTCTGAAATAACTTTTCTTTTTTTAGGCATCACTGTACTCAGGTGGTGGGAGTAGGAGGCCCAGCCTTTGCTCCTGGGAGCGGGAATTGAACCTCCGTCCCAGTGGGCCGCAGTCCCGCACACAACCACTGCGCCACCGGGGCTCAGCCCTGAAATAACTTTTAAGACAGGAGATGGAGCATGGCGGTTCAAACACAGTGGCAGCTCTCAGAAGCAGTACTGGGTAACAGCCACAACCACCAGAGGCAGTGATGTCTCTCTCCCCGCCACCCCTCAAAAAAATCAAGACAGGAGATAGCAGGAATTAAAGAATTTCAGGGCTGAGCCCCGCTGGCGTAGTGGTTGTGCACGGGACTGCGGCCCCCTGGACGGAGATTCAATTCCAGCAGTGGGGCTGGGCCTCCTACTCCCACTGCCGGAGAGCAGTGATGCCCCAAACAAAAAAAAGAAAAAGAATTTCAGCGTAGAAAACATTACTGCAGGGCTGAGTCCTGGTTGCGTAGTGGTTTAGTATGGGGTTGCGGCCCACAGGGTTGGCAGTTCATATCCAGCAGCAGCTCTCCGGGAGCAAGGCTGGGCCTCCTACTCCCACCAGGGGGTAGTGATGCACACATAAAATCCAGTTGAAGATTAACTTGTATAGTTTCAACTGCCCTGCTCTAAGACTTTTTCCCCTCATTATAACTTGACTGCTCAAATAAATGCAGATAGTGGGTAGACGGCTAAATTCCTATATAGTTATAAACAGCATAGTACAAAAGAAATAAAGATTGAGGGTAGGGGGGCTAGCAAATTGGACGAAAAGCTGGAGCTTTGGTCTCTTTAAAGCTGTCTGCTTCTTTAAAGATTTATAGTCTCGTAAATCTTTTGAGTCAGAATGAGCCTGATGGCCCTGTGGGTTTGTTTTCAGGCTTATGTGTAAGGCAGGATCCCTGGTGGCACAATGGTTAAGCTACTAGCCCCAAACTCAACAGTTCAAAATCTACCAGTCACTCCTAGGAGGAGAAACCTGACAATCTATCCCAGTAAAGATGATCGTCTCAAATGCCCGGAGGGGAAGGGCTAGGCTGCCTTCTGGGTTGCTGTGAGCAGGAACTGACTCAATGGCATATCCCCATAAAACAAATAGGTAAGTTATGTCTCTGGGCGGCAAAACCAATTTACACTCAACGAGTAACTGAATGGTTGGCATTTCAAACCCATTGAGCAGCACTATGCTGCAATATGCTTCTATAAAGATTATATGACCAACAAAACACTCTGAGGCTCTCAGTTCTAGTGACACATGGAGGGGAGGGAGTCACTTTTGAGTTGGAATCAACTCAGGGGAAAAATCTTGGTTTGAGTCTATGTGTCAGAAAATATAGTAAGCATTGATGAGAAAATGGTAAATCTTACAAAGACCCACTCCTCAGTAAGCTCATAGACAACTTAAAAAGAAAAAAATTTAACTAGATAATAGAAATGCATCGTAAAATATCTTATATGTAGATGAAGTAAAACACATAATACTTTGTATAGCCATGTATAGCCATACATTATGGAGTATAATAAGTGCAATATGAAAAAATACAGAGAACTTTGTTTTTCCCCATTATTATCAATTTGTAAATGATTAAATTTCTTGTTCTTTCAAAAACAGTCCTATCATAAAAAAGAAAATATTAAGAACTGATTTATGTACACTTACAGCTTCTCTGCCTATGAGAGGATAAAAGGGGGTACCAAAAAGTTTCCTTCCATTGATAAATGCCTTCATGATGAAATTGGTCACTATTGAAGAAGAGCAACAAGAAAGATAAAGAAATTAATGTATATAAGCTTTAAAATTTAAGAATGAAATTGCTAAAACATATTTTTAAAACTTACTTTTTCTAGAAACTCCAGCACCAAGGTTATGATTCAAATCAAAAGGGTCTAGAAAAGAAATGGTTAATTTTTTAAATTTAGAATTACGTTCATGGTAATAGATGTTTAGGAGTCAACTTAAGAGTCTTATACTATGTATATTCAGACCATCCAACATGGTGAGTTACTCTGTAAAAATAGAAAATTGGGATACAAAGTGATAACAAGTTAAATAGAATGATCTTCTAAATCCTAATATGTTTCGGTTTCCCCCCACAATTAACTTGGCAAAATGATTTTTTTGTTATATCTTGTTGTTGAATTAGTATCAGCTAAAAGATTACCTTCGATAGCAATGCATTTGGATGTCCATTGCTTTTCAAATGTTGTCAACAGCTTTTTCTGCCGAATGCTAATTACATATTCCTTGAAGTCAAACTCCTCTGTATAGAAACGAAGCAATCCCAACCAAAGCTCTCCTAATGTTTCTGTGTTCTTTCCAAGTGATGGTAACCGTTTTTTCTACATGTGAGTTAGAAAAAACAAATTGGAAAAAAAAAGTAGTTATCTAAAATATGAGCGCAAATCCAAGTAAAATTAAATTATGCAAATCAAAGGGCATTCTTTATCATAAAGACTATATTACCAGTTCTTCTGTTTTATCAAAGAAAAAAGCATTCCAACCATCAACCATTCTCTGTGGAATCTGTTTTCCATCAAAGATCTGTGTGTTGAAAAAAAATAATTTTAATTGAATTTCAAGCCAGTCATTCTGAGGGATCAAATAATTTGACATTTAGAATCTACCAGTGATACACATATTGAACACTTCTACACTTGATCTTAGCCAAAAGGCCGAGAAGCAATGAACACTTCTATAAAAATAACATACACTAATGGTATAAAAGTCAATGACAAGTAGTTAATGAGTAAAAAGTATATCTGAAAGACTAAAACTGGCAAAGAATATCTTAAGAGCATTATACTTTCCAAATGATGCATTTAACATTAGCCATCTGTTCTATCAAAACACACCCAGTCCAAAATTCATGAGACAAAAAAAAAACAAAACAAAAATGCGGTGTTATTAAAGAATAGTGTAGAAATACACCAAAATAATACATAATGATTCTGCATACAAATGAACTCAGAAATAATGCTGTTTTTTGGTTTTGTTTTGGAAGCGGGGTCTAGTACCTTTAGTCAGTTATCTGTAGTAGGCAGATGAGGCTGAGAAACACCCAGGCTTTCCCTCTTCCTTCCCCTTAAATCAGGCCATTTTCCCTGACATCTTAACAATGATTACAAACCTTCATTGATAATTAAAGGTAGTAATTCATTGTCCAAAAGAAAACATGACAGGAAAAAAATGATGCTATTTTAAACCAAGAAAAGTATCTCGGGTCTGAGCCCCGGTGGCGTAAGTGGTTGAGTGCGGAACTGCCGCCCGCGGGCTTGGCGGTTCAAATCCAGTGGCAGCTGGGTAGCGCCCACGACCACCAGGGGCAGTGATGCCCACAAAAAAAAAAAAATTAAAAAAAAAAGAAAAAGAAAGAAAAGTATCTCATAAGGCAGTAAAACAGGAACGGCGGACCTCTGCAAGCAACTAGGGGAGCTTTCGTTTTAACAGAGGCGCTAGATACAATGAAGTAGTAAGCGCAACAGTTTAGTCACCAGACATCATTTCTAGTCTTGTTCCTGCCAGTAACTCTACACAAGATAATTATCCTCTTAGTTTTCCCAATGAAAATGATAAAAAAATTAGATTAAAACCCATTAGTGTTTTTCTTTTTTCTCTCTTTTTACCTAACCCTTTTCTAAAATGCAACTTTCATTGGTAAGTAAAACAGATAAAATCACAAGTATTCTTATTAAATCCTGATTAGAGAAAGCATACGCTATTTCTTATCCAGTCCCCCCACATATTAAGGGGGTTTCAAAGGTTCCTTGAAAACCCTAAGGTTTGCCAGAATACAGTTTAAAACAAGTGAATAAAGTAAATACTGTGGTGTTTTTCCTTCTGTACAGAACACTGGTTTATAAAATCGATACATGTCTGGTTCCTCCAATCTCATTCTTACGATTAAGTTCCTTGTGGACTTAGATCACTTTCTCTCAGGAGCAGACACTCCCACCATCCCAAATCCTGCTATACAGCGAATGCTTCATATTATATTATGGATTTACTATCGTCCCTCCAAAGTATATAATTAGTTAGTAATCCCTAACCTCTTTCTTTGTAATTATAATGGGCTCTCTTGGTAAAGGGCTATTTTGTTATGTTAATGCACCAGAACTAGTGGTAGGGTTCTTCTTGGATCAATCTCTTTTGAGAATATAAGAAATTAAAGAGGAAGCAGATAAGCAGAGTTGTATCAAGACATAAGGAGATCTCTAAGAAACTAAGAAACAGAAGATGAAAAGACAAGGACCTTGCTACTGAGGCAAGAGAAAAAGCCTTCCTTGAGAGCTGGTGTTCTGAATTCAGACTTCTATATTCCTCAACTGTGAGAAAATTAATTTCTGCCTGTTAACTCTCTCATTGTCACTTCTGTCACAGCTATAGTAGGCCACTAAGTTAATATGCTTGTTAAATAAATATATTTACTCTCAGCATAAAGACTCAAGTTTCAAGGGCCTTCAGTTAAAATGACATGTTGCTTTTTAAAATTTATCTATAACTTAAATATAGTCTAGTCCAGGTTCTCACATTTCATAAAATGAGAGCCTGAAATTTACAAATATTAATAAGTGAAACAAAAGACATAGGATACTGCACTCAACAACAAGGAAGCAAAGATTTTTTTTTTTTTAAGGCATCACTGCCCTGGTGGTGGGAGTAGGAGGCTCAGCCTTTGCTCCTGTAAGCGGGAATTGAACCTCCGTCCCAGTGGGTCGCAGTCCCGCGCACAACCACTACGCCACCGGGGCTCAGCCCCGGAAGCAAAGATTTTTAAAGAACAGAAGTATACTTTATTTACCCTTGTTTGTTAGGATGTTGTTAGGGATATTTCATGCTTTGTATAACTTGATTTATTTACCAGATATTGAAATAATACAAGCTACTTCTTTAGATCTTGATACTTTCAAAGAGAATTTTGTTTTTAGGCATCATTGCCCTCTGGTGGTGGGAGTAAGGAGGCCCAGCCTTTGCTCCTGTGGAGCTGTAATTGAACCTCCATCCCAGTGGGCCGCAGTCCTGCACACAACTACTACGCCACCGGGGCTCAGCCTCAAAGAGAATTTTTACTTTTGAGTAATAACTCAACCATGATCCAAACTCAACTATGATGGCTGGTAACACAATAAACAGACCTATGAGGCTTTGGGGAGTGACTGAACTTTGATTTTACTTGTACTTATGAGTACTGATGTTTTCCAGTGTCTAACTTTCCACTGTTTTACTAAGATTTGGGGTGTTTTTTTTTTCCTTTTCCCCTACCCTCGCCCCCAGGTTTCACTGTTTTAAGTGCTTAACAGCAATAATGCTATTATGTCATTCCTTTTTACATGGCATACAAACATACACAAACACACTAACATTGCCTTTTCTTTTTTTTTTTACCCCACCCCTAACATTCCCTTTTCCTCCCCTTCCAACCTCTCCCATTTTGTTTCCTAGCACTCTCCCATCAATCATCTTCAGCACTCAATCCTCCCTCTAAATCTTCACCAAACAAAGCTAGAATATTTGTTCAAGAGGTACCACTAAACATCTCCTTATTTACTTTCTTATTTTATTGTAATATTTTATTATCTACTGCTATAATATTTAATATATAATTCTAAGCTGCTAGAAATGAGGAAAACATGAAAATGTGTAATACTAAGTATGAATAACACTCCCAAATTATCTTAAGAATGAAATTTCATATGAAATTTTGCTTTTATACATTTTGCCAGAGTATAGCAAAATCATTCTATTTCTCCTTTGACCTAAAGAACTCAATATTAATGATGAGCAAAACCCCACTCTTTTAACTCTAACTCTTTAAATACCCACCCACTTAAAGTCTAAGTTCAACTATAAAGGGAGCCAGAGATCATCAGCTTCATTAAACACATCCTTACCCTTAAAAGTTGATCGATGCCAATGACCAAAACTTAAATGATGGCAGAGCAATGGGCAATGGGGTCCCATATGACAAGCAAAAAAGGCCAGAAGCAACAATCCATACATCATCAGTTCACATGTATCACAAAGCCCCCCACAATCAGAGCTCATTATGATGGAAAACATCCCGTGGACTGTCATTTCATCAATCACTGTCTGTTAAGCAGATAATGGGAGAATTCTTGAAAGTTGACTATGGCAATCCTACCTATATTTTCCCAACAATAATGTTAATGATTCTGCTAATAACAAAAATAATAGTAAAAGTTACCACTATTTATAAAAACCTATCTGGGTATCTACTACATGCAAACGCATTTGTTGTCTGTTTCTTATATAAACACTGAAAAACTATATTACTGTTATTACATTTTTGACTGCTGATGAACCTCAAGATTTGTGAAAGCCAGGCAATTTACTTAATTTTACAATGTCACTATTATGAAGACCACCTCTTCCTGGCTGCGATATAATACCCTGCTCTTTACATTCTTCTATGGCTATTGAATCATAAGTGATAAAATGATAGTACATAAGCAAATCAATATTAAAACAAAACGTATAGCTCATTATTGACTATAGTATTCTGCCAAAGTGCTAAGTGCTTACTAGGATATCACTAAGACAAGAATCCGCTAGTTTAAAGCATAAACAATCAGACCAATAAAGACCAAAATTCTATTCTAGGGAGGCCTAATTTAATTCATGTTTAATTAAAATACAGTGAACCACCTTGCTAAAAATAAATACATCACCTAACATTTAAATTCAGAAATTTAAAACTTTCTGCTAGGAAACACTATTATCAAATGTTCTTTCCCTCCCAATGGTTAAAAGAGAGAAGGGAATGCTGCTTAAAAAACATGGCACTCATTGGAACTTTTTTTTTTAACTTAAAAAAAAATTTTTTTAGCTCATTGGAACTTTTAAAAACTTATTAAGACCATCTGACCTCTATCCGTGGCTCAGTATTTTGTATTTGTCTTGGCTCTCAACATTTATGTGAAATCAGAATGTTATTTCTTTTTTTGGGGGGGGGGGAGAGGCCATCACTGCCTCTGGTGATCGTGGGCGCTACCCACGATAGCTGCTGAGAGTAGCCACTGGATTAGAACCACCAAACCCGCGGGCCACAGTCCTGCACTCAACCACTTACGCCACTGGGCTCAGCCCTCAGAATGTTATTTCTATAATTACCTCAAAATAACTTAATAAGAAATTAGTGCTGCCTCCTCCTTTATGCTTGCAAATCTACTTTGGGCCAGGAATCAAAAGGAACAGATGGCTGATTAAGAACTCCTTTGTGCCTATTAAGCTAAACGGGACTCTACAAGTCACCAGTTCTGATTAAGTAAGAGAAAAATTGCTCTCTTTCATATTTGCTTGATGCAATTAACAAGACTCTGTAGGCACCAGCAAGAATTTCCTTGGGTTTCACACCAACCAAAATTTAAAAGGTTGAGTACTATTATTAGGTACTGTCAAGCCAGAGTAGAGCTGTCACACAGGCTTGTCTAGGCAGTAATCTTTACAAGAGTGGCCAGGTAGAGCAATGGTTAAAAAAACAGCCGCTAACCAACTGGTCAGCATTCAAAACCACCAGATGTGGCAGTCTATCCCTGTAAAGAACAATAGCCTTACCCACTGCTATCTACTACCTCATATTTGATTTCAACTTATAAGATCCTTATAAGAAGGAGAATCGCTCCCAGGATTCCTGAGAGGATTTAAGTCGTTGCAAGAGCAGAAAGCCTCATCTTTCTCCTTTGGAGCAGTAGGTGGCACAGATCAAACTGCTGCTCTGTGATTAGCACTTGAATACATTACCAAAAACATCATCAGGGCTCCCAATTTATAGCCTTGGAAATCCTATAGCATAGTTAAGATCAATTTGAAGACAATAGGTTAATTTAATCTTTACAAGTGTCGATCACCTAGTCTCTTTCTGCAGAATCATTGGATCAGTTTTAAATCACCCATTTTTCAGTTAGCAGCTGAAAGCTTAACTATTTATGATCAGGACTCCTTTAGCAAAGTATACATAGGAATAAATCAAGTTTCACTGCCAAGACAGAATTTAGACTCTGGAGAGAAGAAGCTTATGTATTTTCACCTACGAAAATAAAATTATGGGTTCAGAAACATTAAAAGTTAACAGCAGTCTACAAAAAGCCTGTAATTTATCTGCAGCATTCTATTACTAGGAAATACATGACAAGATATTCAATGTTTCTGTTCATCTAGTATTCTGATAGACTATTCTTCCATATAATAAAATTTTTTAGAGACTTATCAGACTTGATAATGTGATTAATATTAGTAAAAACTTTAGGAATTTCATGGAGGAAAAATCCTTAGTATAATAAATTGAACAAGCTATATTATACTCAGGTCTAAAACTTGGACATGAACCTCCCTTATCATTTACTTCAAGACATACCTCTTGTAGAACTGGGATAACAGGTGGTTTTCTCTGCTGCAGAAAGTACAGCACCATAAGGATATATGCATATGAAGATAAACTTCCTCTGGAAGCATCTCCAATATCACATCGCTAAGAAATATAAAGCAAATGATTGACAATGAAATTTGAGATTGTCATCAAACAGAAGTAATCACTAATAGGAGATAAATTTTGTAAAGTCAACAAATTGGCAAGTATACAAAAGTTCAATAAACATTAAAGATAGTATCAGGGAACAGCTTGCCAAACATTACAAGTGAAAGGATAAATTGGTAAAAACTCCATAAAGAAGATTTTATTAAAATGAGAACTAGAAAAGCAATGATTCATCTGTTGTCTGTGCACATAAAGAGTAAGAATTAATTTCTGTTACAGACCACTTCATTTCATTATCAAAACTCCACATACACAACCACCATGTTAAGAGTTACTTTTGTGAAATGAATCTAGAAAATTAGTTTTTTCAAGTCTGAGTTTTTTTCTACATGCCTACATGGTTTTGTTACCTTTATTAATATAAGAAATGTATAAAAATATTTAAAATATGGCTCTTTAATGAAATAGTTTTATAGAATGAAAATATAACCAAATCACTTCCTTATCTAAACTCTTCCACTAGTATAATCACTCAAGTACTTACTGAACAATTACCAGAAAACAGGGCCTGTCCTATGCTACGGATACAGATCTCCCTATGGTGGAGATTATATATGCAGCAAAATAAAAACAAACAAAATTCCCAAGAACATAAAAAGAAATACCCATGGGAGAAAGAAGAACTTATACCAAGTGCTCAAGTAGAAAACATTTGGAAATGAAGATGGCAACATGTGTACAAATATGCTTGATACAAATGAATGTATGGAATGATATAAGAGCTATAAGAATCCCCAGTAAAATTACTGGGGAAAAAAAAGAAATATGCTAAGTGTTATAACATGAGAAGCACAGATTTTAATGATATGGTTATGCTTTACTTCTCTGGTCAAAAATATTTACCACTAAACCTAAACACCACATTTTCAAAACCAAAGAATCTTAACTAGGGTGCTAGTTCATAATCATTGCACTATGAAATTTATTAATACATAGCCACATGTAGAAAAAAGACTAAAAATGACCCTATTCTAACTATTCAAAATCATCTAATATTGAGGTCACTTTCTCTTAAAAACATTACACAAAACTGAAACTTTTTCACAAATCTTAAAACAGCAGGATCCCCTTTCCATAGGATATAGTATAACAAAATAAATTGTACACTTTTTAACAATTACCTTAGCAAATACTTTCATAGTATATCCCAAGTACTGCACTCTAGGATCAATAGCTGCATAAGTAGCTAGCATTCTTGTGTTATGCTGAGCCTAAAAAAAATTCATATTTGAAAGCATTTAACATTTAAGTTTTTTTTTTAATATTAACTTTAAAAGTCAGTTAAAAAATAAAATACAACCAAGAAGAATATACATAAATGTAAAACTTAAAGTACCTCTAAGTAAGCCAAACAAAAGCTAATCTTTAATTTGAAGAAAATATCAAAATGCTTAATTTTTTTTCTTAATACTACTCAGATTTGAAGGTACTAAAAAAATAGTACATAAAGGAGACCATGGCATCAGGGTTAGAAAAAGGTAAGTAATAATGTACGGTAGCGGACACAGCCCGGATTACTCAGCATGAAGAGGGTTTGAAGTACTTACTAATGAAAATGAACAAGTATACCCTTCAGTACAGATTCTACCTTAACATAAAGAAGACAAAACTGAGGAGGCAGCTCTCTGGGCGGGGGTGGGGGCAGGGAGTAAAAAAAACCAAAACAAAACTCACAACTGGACCAATTATCAATATCATTATATTGATATCATAACAAAGAAGAGATTGAAGTTGTCAAGAATTTCATTTTACTTAGATTCGCAATCCACGCCTTCAGAAGCTGCAGTCAAGAAATAAAGCAACATATTGCATTAGGCAAAGCTGCCATAAAAGACCTTATCTTAAAAGGGGTATAAGCAACACTGTCACTTTGAGAACGAAGGTGTGTCAGACTCAATCTATGGTATTTTAAATTGCCTGATATGCAGAGGAAACCTAGAAAATGAATAAAGAAGCTCAATAAAGAATTGGTGTTTTTGAATTACATTATGTTGCTGGCAAAAAATATTGAATATACGTCTCCTGCCAGAAGAACAAAAAAATCTGAACAGAAGTACAGCCAAAATGTTCACTAAAAGCAAAGATAGTAAGATATATCTTAAATGGATATGTTATCAGGAAAGCCCAGGTCCTGAAGAAGGACACTGTGTATTAAGTAGAGACAGGGACCATAAAAAGTAAGTAAGACCCTCATCAAGAAAGTCTAATATAGTATGCTCAGACATGGTGAGGGACTCAGTATTAGACAATGTTTCATTTTGTTGTACAAAAATTACTATGAGTTGGCATGGACGATCACTAACAACTTATATTTGGAAATTTGAAACATAAAAGGATAGTCACGGGCTGAGCCCCGGTGGCGTAGTGGTTGTGCGCGGGACTGCGGCCCACTGGGTTGGAGGTTCAAATCCAGCAGCGCTCTCCAGGAACAAGGCTGGGCCTCCTACTCCCACAGTGATTGCGCCCCCCCCAAAAAAAAAACACACAAAAAACAAACAAAATGTATATTCACGTAAAATTTTAAGATGACAAGTATAAGCATACCTAGTCTATTCAGAAAGAAAAACTTACCAATGTATTATATAAACTGATATCACCTTCCAACCCACTTCGTCGGTGTTCAAATTTTACTATAGGCACTTTGGCAGTAGTTATAGGCAAAATATTTCTTAGACCTAATCAAAAATAAAAAGCGGTAAGTTAAACAACTTTGATACTGCTATAAACATTTCCCTCTGTTTTAAAATACAATTAAAATTCATACCTGGATGTCTCTTAAGAATTTTTGCCAAATTTTCGATTATTTCCTTAGAATTTAATTTCTAAAAAACAAAAGATATTAAAAACATATTTAAAAATCATGTGCCTGATTCAAGCTGACCTTGTTCAAATTATATTTCAATCTAGCTATTTCAGCTGTAGAGCTCCTCCACCTTGCTTTCATTCATATAAGCATCATCAGGAAACTTGAGAAAACTGAATAATCTCAGATCCCATCCCAATCTAAGAAAGCATCATCTGCCTAACAAAGTCCCCAAGAACTTTGACGCACACTAAAAGTCTGAGGAACACACAACTAGATGGGTTTGGTAAAGTCAAAGCATTACAGTCATTAAGAACAAAGGCTCTGAATTTAGACAAAACCGGATTCAAATCTTGAACTAAGAATTACCATATGTACTTGAGTATAAGCTAAAGTGTCCAGATTTTAAGTAGGACACCACTGACCGGGGATGTGGGTGGGACGTGGGGTGGGGTGTCTTGATTAAAAATTTGGTCTATATGGAGCAACAAAAATTTTCATATAATGCAAAAGTAGTATTGCAATATGTTTAATTATTTTTGTTTTTTTGTTTTTGTTTCTTGGGGGCATCACTGCCCCCTGGTGGTGGGAGTAGGAGGCCCAGCCTTGCTGCTGGATTTGAATCTCCAAACCAGTGGGCCGCAGTCCTGCGCACAACCACTACGCCACCGGGGCTCAGCCCTGTTTATTTTAACTTTAAATCTCAGCAGTGGCACCTAATTTTACCACAAAAATGGCATAAAAATGTACTGGAAAACCTCAGCTTATACACAAGTATATACGGTAACTAGCTGTGTGACTCTAAAGAAATCCTTACTCCATCTGACCCTTACACTCCTTTTCTACAGAATCACAATAAACTCCTACCCGTATCAGTTGTTAGGACTACACGAGACAAAGTATTCAGCAGCATGCCTGGCACAAAGTAAGCCCTTGAAATGTATGAGCTATTTATCATTATTATTATATTGATGATGAAAAGAAAAATAATCTTTATTATACTAGCATCTAACTTTTGAGAGAAAGTCTTGCTTCTGCAAAAAACCAGCACAGAAACAAAAGTGGTATAGTAATGAGAATCATAATACAATCAATAATAGGGAAGATATCAATATACATTAGATGGTTAAAATGAAGAGTAGATACTTCAAATCCTCAAGGTTACTGTTAAAATCACTTTTATAGATCCCCAACATGTTCATTTTAGCTACAAAAGAATAAAAATCATCACAGCTTAACTTGAGAGTTTTAAGATTTACAATTTATACTAAACTATAGGTTTCATTTATGAATGACCTAAAAGAAATAGGCTATTTTTACTGTTTAAATGTCCAATGTGAATGACACAGATAAAAATATACAAACCTTTATTAATTAAAAGACTGATTACTAAGTTTTACAACAAAAAACATAAAACTAAACCTCTCAATTCTTGCTCTTCAAAAAGCAGAGAGGACCACCTCTAACCAGTAGGTGGCACTAAACAAAAGTTAAGGAGAACAAAGAAAACATTTGTAATTTTTCAGATAAAGAAAATGTTAATTCAAACCAGAAGCAATTTCTCAGAAACAAAAATAAGGCACTGCCAGACAACACTGTCATCTTCACTGTAGGTCTTTCTTATCAATTTGAAAAATATCCTATTAAAGAACTATTTCAAAAATGCACAGGTACACTAATCTGCTGAATTCTTTTATTACAAGACAAGAGGCTATACTGACACCACTACAGATGCCAGAAGCTTGCCCTCACCCCAATCTTGCAAGCAGTCCCTAATTTTGAAACGTAAGTACCAAAAGAGGTAATTTGCCCACTTTTTGAAAGATTGCTTTCCGCCAGTTTGCTTTTACAGAAAGACCTACTTTAGTGCCCATTTTTGCTAACCAGAAGAAATCTGAGATTTTAAATTTT
>PVJH01018117.1:0-44692 GCA_004026705.1 Nesogale talazaci | reverse complement strand
ACTGCCCTCTGGTGGTGGGAGTAGGAGGCCTAGTCTTGCTGCTGGATTTGAGCCTCCATCCCAGTGGGCCGCAGTCCTGTGCACAACCACTACGCCACCGGGGCTCAGCCTGGTGTAGTTTTCTTTCTTTCTTTTTTTTTTTTCCTTTGTGGGGGAGGGCATCACTGCTCTCCGGTGGTGGGAGTAGGAGGCCCAGCCCCACTGCTGGAATTGAACCTCCGTCCCAGTGGGCCGCAGTCCCACGCACAACCACTATGCTACCGGGGCTGAGCCCTGCCTGGATGTCATCTTTAATAAATTATCTATTCATGTTTTCTGCTCATTTTTTATTAAATTATTGGTATTTTTCTTAAGGTATTACAATTTTTGATACATTTTTTTAGTTTAGCCCTTTATGCGATATATTACTATCCAAATTTTTTCACAATATGTGTCCCCGTTTTACTCTTTTGATAATGTGTTTTGAGCTACATGTATCATATTTTAGGAGGTTTAAGACTTCTATTTGTCTCTATAGAATGGGTTTTTATTATTATTATTATTACATTTAATTGTATTTAGGGTCTCTTGTTTATTCCCCGGTGTAGTTTTCTTTTAAGCATTAGTTGTGGCTATCATGAGAACAGGTGATTCGCTGTCAAATTTAATCTTTGCTCATGTAATTCTGTTTTAGACCTCTCGGGAACTGAAGATTGCTGGAGCCATTGGTCCATGTGTCTCTCTAAACGTGAAAGGACCGTGTGTATCAGAAAATGTAAGATGAACGGCTCTGGTACTTAGTCTGTTAGAAGCATAGGCATGTGAGGATCTTGCATGTGTTCTTTGGTTGCGTATGTCTCTCTTAGGAGGCAGTGGTTAACTCTAGCCAACTATCTGCTAATCTGTCTACATCAGTGGTTCTCAACCTGTGGGTCGCAACCCCTTTGGAGGTCAAACAACCCTTTCACCAGGGGTTGCCCAATTCTTAACAGTAGCAAAATTACTGAAAGTTAAGAAGTAGTAATGATAATAATTTTAGGTTGGGGGTCACAGCACAAGGAACCATATTAGAGGGTTGCAGCATTAAGAAGATTGAGAACCACTGATCCACCTGGTCGGTGAGAAGGACTGAGGTTCAGAGAGGTTTTCTATCCGGCTCAGGGTCAGAGCTGACTCTCCTGTCCCCTTAAGGTCCCCTGACTGCCTTGGAGTTACTGTGCCAAAGAACCACAAAGCATTTCATCAAAATACTTAAGGGAGTAAACCTAGATGTTCACCACCTTATACTTTTATCTTATTTATTTCTTCTAATGATGAGCCTTTTGTAATTAAGATCGTCTAATGTTTGAATTACTATCACCTGGGGATGAATTGACCCACTTACTCTTTACTTTAGCTGGAAGGAAGCACGACAATCAGGCCTCTCCAGGGTGATTCTGGGCTGGAGTTATGTCATATCCGTTCAGTGAGAGTTAATGTCTGAATGGAGGTGAAGAGTGTAAATATAGAGCCAAAAGCTGGGATTCACTTTTGGGCCCTGGCAGTACTGAATTGTTCTGTCATCCATTTTCATTATTCCTCCACAAAAAAACGAAAACATAAAAAACAGTTGCTTTTGAGTCAGTTGCATATTTTGGAGTAGAACTGTACTCTGCAGAGTTTTCAGTGACTCACGTTTTCCAAGAAGATTGCCTGGTTTATACCTCTTTGCTTTCAGTCGCAGTTGAAAGTGTTAATCCCATGTGAATCATCCTGCTTGGGTAATTGGCAAATGGGGATGGTGTTGTTAGGAAGAGTAACAGGGTATTGTAGGTAAAGCACTGAGAATACTACCTATAGCAATGGAAGCCCCCAGTACATGCCATCTTACGTGTCATTATTATCTTTAAATTACAACAGATAGTTGCAATTACTAAGTAATTTTTGACTACTTGGATCAAACTTTTGTAGAGTTTGCAGAGACAAGGTGATTTTGACATATCATTTTTTTTTAATAGCAATCTAATAGTCTCTTAACTAAAGCACGTTTCTGTCCCACTGAGTTTATCTGAGTCATTCATTACTCTAGAATTCTGAGGTGCTTGCCCTGGTTTGATGGTACTGCTTTGGAAAGCTGCCCTAATCCAAAATATTGAACACAGTACTTAAAATCTGATGGTTGAAGGGCTTTAGGGGTCATTTAAGAAGATACTTTTGATAGCTGGTTATCAAAAGATACATCGTCTGGGGTCTTAAAGGCTTGAAGATAAACAAGCAGCCATCTACCCGAGAAGCAACAAAGCCCACATGGAAGAACCACAGCAGCCTGTGTGATCATGTGGTGTCGATGGGATCAGCTATCAGGCATCTAAGACCCAGAATGAAAAATCTTATCATTGTGCATGAGGAGGAGTGCAGAGTGGGGACCCAAAGCTCATCTGTAGACAGTTGTCCGTCCCCTTGCAGGGAAGAGATGAACCAGTCAGGGTACAGTATAGCATCGATGATATATACAACTTTCCTCTAGTTATTTGGTGCTTCCTCCCACTGACTATCATGGCTTCAATTCTACCTCTCAAATCGGATTAGACCAGAGCATGCACACTGCTACAGATAAGAGCCTGCAATGCAGGCAATCCAAGATCGATAAACCCCTCAGGACCAACCAACTAGGAGAGTAGAGATACCAGGAAGATTAGGGGGGCCGGGGGGGGAGAAAAGGGGAATTGAATACAAGATCAATCTATAACCCCTTCCCAGGAAAACAAGCAATGGAAAAGTGGATGAGGGGCGATGGAGGACTATGTAAGATGAAAATAATAATCTATAACTTATCAAGGATTTGTGAGGGAAGGCAGGTGGGAGAGGGAGGGGAAAGAAATGTGAAGCTGAAATCTGACTCAAGTGGGAAAAGAATGCTCCGAAAGTGATGATGGTAGCTTATGTGCAAATGTGCTTGACCCAATGGATGGATGTATAGATTGGGGTAAGAGAGGTAAAAACCCCCAATAAAATTATTTAATAAATAAAAAAGATATTTTTAATGACAGTTCTAGGGTTAAATAGGGACCAGCCAGGAAAGTTTAGAGAGGTAGAGGAGACAAAGAGGGAAAAAATTGGAATTTTCAAACATCCAGAAAAGTATTAAGAAGTATATAGTGAATTCCTGTGTACTCACTAGCTAAAGTCATCATTTGTTATCATTTTGCCAAAATTGTTCTTTTTGTGCCACATTTGCTTTACTTCTCACACTTATTTCCCATCTCTGCTTTATCATCTTTTATACACGACCTTTGAAAATCACTTTCAGGCATCATTATACTTTTTCTTTAAATACTTCATTATGTATTTCCTAAAATGATTAATATTCTAATTTTATCTTTACAATTATTCTGATAAGGATAGGATAAATGCTTAAGTATTAAATATCTATGTTGGTCAAAGTATGTCATTTTAGAACTCTGGAAGGTTTGTAGCTAGAGAAGAAAGGAGATGGCAAACCAAACCCCCTTTACCTCTTTGCTGTTCTTCTTGAGCGTAGCCCTTCATTTTCCAAGGATGATTAGATATCTTCTATTTGCAGAAAAGCTATTTGTAATGGAAGAGCTCTCTAGAAGCCATCCATCTCACAATAGTGCTTTGGGAAGACTGATGAAACACAGTGCACTCTTCCACTGTCCCTCTTAGGGCCGCTGTGTGTCTACAATTAAGAACCTTCCCTCTCCCATCTGACTATGGTTTTCCTCATATTGCTTCTCTGTGGCCAGATATAAAGGCTTCTGGCATTATAAAGAACAGATAGTGTCAGCTGTCATCCACTAACAGGGGTAGATTAAGAAGTAGCGTGCAAGCCATATCAACCCTGTTTTGTATATAATCACGTCACTTTGCAAGGAACCGTGCTCTTTGTTAGGTGTATTCAAAATGTGTAACACTTGGTGTTTCTGAAAGGATAGAGTTTATATTTTAGTAATCTAGTAATTTAGTAATCTAGTAATTTTGGTGGTGGTTTTTGATACTTCTAGGTATAATGGTTAAAACTATAATGTTCTCATTTTTATCTTTGTGAACTTCATATTCATCCCTGGAGACCCATGTAGTAGCTAGTCATTAAAAAGCATCCTACAGGGCTGAGCCCCGGTGGCGTAGTGGTTGTGCACGGGACTACGGCCACTGGGCTGGCGGTTCAAATCCAGCAGTAGCTCTCCAGGGGCAAGGCTGGGCTACCTACTCCCACCAGAGGGCAGTGATGCCCCTCCCCCCCCAAAATAAACAAACAAAAAGCAAAAAAAAAAAAAAAGCATCGTACATACCACTGAAAGTCCCTCAATGCTCTTCATGAAAATTTATACAAAGCTTTTGCATAAAAAAATTTGATTATAATATTTATAATCAATCAATAAATAAGATCCTTTCAATGACAGTTCTAGGATTGAATAGGGACCAGCCAGTAATATAAATTACTCTATAACTTTGGTGTTTTTTCTCCATAATAGTAATGAACTCAATTAAATTTTCAAGTCAACTAGGTAATTCACATTCTTTTGTATTCCTCTCTAACCCTGAGATGATTCATTGACTTCACTTGAATATTATAAAGCATGTTAATATAAGAGTTTACATGTACCAGGAAGCTTCAAAAATGGCAGAAAAATGGAATAGAAAGATAATGTTTTTTCCCATGAACTTTTTTTTTCCTTTTTTTTTGGGGGGGGGGCATCACTGCCCTCTGGTGGTGGGAGTAGGAAGCTCAGCCTTTGCTCCTGTGAGCGGGAATTGAACCTCCACCCCAGTGGGCCGCAGTCCCGCGCACAACCACTATGCCACCGGGGCTTAGCTCCCCATGAACTTTTAATAAATTTTTGTAACTTAAAATTGGAAAGAGTGCCAATATCAAAAGCTATGAATTAGCATCAACTTAATGATAGTGAATTTTAGTTCTATCAGTAACTGAATTTTTATTTGTTAAATATAAATTTCCATCGATAATGCAATAGTTTAATGTTGTGTTCTACTTAGTCAATTTCACCAGGGTAGGCCTTTTTTTCTCTCCTTTTTTTCTCCTCCTAATTGATAATCCCAGGAGCTTGGTGTTGGTGGCACTAGCCAGTGGAAAATCTGTGGTCTGGATCCCACGTCTACGCTAGGCATCTACTTTGAAGTAGCCAATCAGGTGAGTTGAATTCCTTAAGTGTATCTGTGTTCTAGTGTCATGTTTCCTAGTTTATTATAAACTTCTGGCTTCTGGTTACTTTGTCTGCAGACTGATGGCACTTTAGGTGTTCATTAGATATGTCAGGCTGATATGAACATCATCTTTTTTATTCCTTTCAACATTCTATAATTTTTTTTGGGGGGTGGGGCATCACTGCCCTCGTGGTCTTGGGAGCTACCCAGCACTGCTCCTGAGAGCCACCGCTGCATTTGAACTGCCAAGCCCGCAGGCTGCAGTCCTGTACTCAACCACTTATGCCACCAGGGCTCAGCCCCAATAAAGAAAAGTCATTTGAAGACCAGTATACATCTAAACTCTCATAATGTTGGTGAATGTTCTACTTTGCCACTTTATTTCCAAGTATTTTATTATAAAAATTTTCAAATGTGCAGAAAAATGTTATATCCAGGTTTTAGATGGTATAAGTTACTGTACGATCCATCAATTCATCCTAAGTTTGCTATTCCACAGACTCTTCCTGGAGGAAGAGTCAGGAAGGTAGAATCACACACACCCGCATACCCCATGGTTAGACCAAGAACTTAAGAGATAGGCAGGGAAGGGAGCTCAAGGAGAAAGCATCCACTGATGGTTCCTGAAGGGCTTAGGGGAAGGAGGAGGCAGGGAAGGGAGCAGTGAACAAGCAGCATTATACACAGAGAAGCAACTCGGGAACTAAATGAAACAATGAGGAGGATGTAGATATCCTGAGGATATTGGAACAGCAGTAATCTAGCTGAGAGGAATTACTAAGAGGCAGAAGAGCAATGTGATGGTGGGACAGGAGGAAGATAAAAGAAAACAGGAAAGATCTAAGAAGCAGAGCTATGAATAGAGGTGTAAACATAGGCATGTATGTATATAAGTACATTAATTCATAAAAATAGAGATATTTTCATATATACATATACTTATATGGCAATACATTGAGGTAGGAGTGGGTGGACTTTGGACCTCTGCTCAAGCCCTGCTCAAGCTGTAACACAAGAACACTTTGTTCTACTAACCTGGTATTCTGTGATGCACACCATTCTGGCAATGCTGAAGACAAAGTGGGTGCACAAGCAAACGTAGCAAAGAAAGCTGATGGTGTCTGGCTATCAAAAGTGATAGTGTCTGAAGTCTTAAAGGCTTGAAGATAAGCAAACAGCCATCTTGCAGAGAAGCAGCGAGCCCACATGGAAGAACATACCAGCCTGTGCAGTCATGAGGTGTCAGTGGGTTCAGATGACAAGCATCAGAAGACCCAAAACAAACAAACAAAAATATATTGTTGAAAATGAGGGGGGTTTGTTGCAGAGATCCGTAGACAATTGGAAATCCCTTCACAGAAGGGGCACAAGGAAAAGAGGAGTCAACCAATGAGGAAACACAATATTCCTTTGGTTCCTTGAGATTTCCTCACATCCCCACTCTCATGGCTCCTGTCCTACCTTTCACTGTGGGCTAGACCAGAGCATGTGCACAGGTACAAGATCACGAAACAGAATCCAGGTCAGATAAACCCCTCAGGAATAGAAATGGGAGTAGGGATATCAGGAGGATAGGGGAAAGTGTATGGATGGGGAGGGTGGGGAGAGGAAGGGGGAGCCAGTCATAATGATCGATGAATAACTCCACTCTCCAGGGAGGCCAACAGCAAAACAATGGCTTAAGGTAGACAGAGATTGGTAATATATGAAAATAAAAATTTATCTTTTATTAAAGGGTCACCATGGTGGGAGGGGAAAAAAGAGTTGATGTTAAGGACTCAAATAGAAAATAGATGTTTACAAACTAATGATGGCCTGTGATGCCGCCCCCCCCTCCAAATGATGGCAACATGTACAAATATACTTGATATAATTGATGCATAGATTATTATAAGAGCTGTCAGAGCCCCCAATAAAAGATCTTTAAATAGATACATCTCCCTGTGTGATACCCAAGCAGCATTTCTATTACCTTTGTGTCAGTTTTATAGTAACATAGTAAGTTTCTGTGGAGCGCTTGGATTTGCTTTGTATATTTAATAATAGTATTATGTGTGTTCTCTTCTCCTGCAGCACAATGCCCCCATCCCCCAAGGAGGTAGAGGTGCCATTCAGTTTGTTACCCAGTATCAACATTCCAGCACCCAGAAACGCATCCGGGTTACTACCATCGCCCGAAAGTAAGCAGTCCTCTGTTTTCTTTAAGCTACTGGCAAGTTTTTCTACGAAGCGAGATGTTAATATCTATTAGTTTGTCTTTAAAGGACCCTGGGATGTAGTGGGCTATGCACTGAGCTGCTAACCAAAAAGTCAGTGGTTCAAATCCACTGGCTGCTGTCAGGCGGGCTGAGCCCCGGTGGCACAGTGGTTGTGTGCAGGACTGTGGCCCACTACTGGGTTCGCTGTTCAAATCCAGTAGCAGCTCTCCAGAAGCAGGGCTGGGCCTCCTACTCCCACCAGGGCAGTGATGCCAAAATAATTAAATGAATGAATGAATGAATGAATAAATCACTCTGCAGGAGAAGATGAGACTGTCTTGAATCTTTTTAAAAGATTTAAAAGTCTCTTGATAGCGATTGATTAAACTATTGAATTATATGGTATGTAAATTATGTGCTGATAAAACTGTTGGGGGAAAAAAAGGTTTTAAAAATCTCAGCAACCCAAAGGAGCAATTCTTCTTGGTTCTGTAGGGTAACTGTGAGTGAGAATCGACTCAGTGACAGTGTGGCTTGGTTTGGTTGGAGTTTGTCTTTATAACCCAGTCCACATTGGTTTCTTTGACCTGAGGAGGAGGTGAACCAATTTGGGCATGTTAGCTTAGAGGAATAATCTTTCAGAAAAATAGAGTTGATGAAAAATTCTTCTTAATGATTTTATTATTACTTAAATAATTCAAGTATGTCATCTTTCTTGTAACAGAGTCATGTAGCGTGTAAGACTGGGTATTTTCACTCTTAGTCCTCAAATGCTACACTATTGTACTGGTATTCAACGTTACAATTTACTTTCTGTACAGTTAAATACCACGTGTGCATCTGTTGTGTGTGTATATACAAGGGAACTACAAAGAGTTTGCGAGAAAATTCCATTGTCTCTTCCATTTTTCCATGAATTTTCTGAAGACCCTTCATAGATAAGTGTGCCCATGTGTGTGCAAGCATGTATATGCATATAAATATATACACATATTTTTCCTGTTATTAGAAACATGTATTTGGGCTGAGCCCCGGTGGCGTAGTGGTTGTGCGCGGATCTGCGGCCCACTGGGACGGAGGTTCAATTCCAGCAGTGGAGCTGGGCCTCCTACTCCCACCACCGGAGAGCAGTGATGCCCCAAAAACCAAAAAAAAAAAAAGAAACATGTATTTGTTTTCTCAGTACTCAGTATGCCAAGGAATCTTTCTATACCCATATACATAAAACTATTTTTTGTTTTTGTTTTTTTGGGGATGGGCATCACTGTCCACTGGTGGTCATTGGGAGCTACCCAGCCTTGCTCCTGTAGAGCTGCTACTGGATTTGAACTGCCAAGCGAGTGGCCGCAGTCCCATACTCAACCATTACGCCACCGGTGCTCAGCCCCATATAAAACTATTTTTATGCCAATGTGTTGAAATATTTTAATGGATACATAATATTTCATGGTTTAATATACATTAAAAGAGTGTTACAATTTCTTTCTCCTGCCTTCTCTCACTGCTGCATTTTTATGAGCATTTCTTTAGAATTAATTCATAGAAGTGAAGTTCTAGATGCTATAAAACTTTTCTTCTGAGAAACTAACCTAATGTTCTCTTCCCAAAGTGTCAGGAAGAGTACTCTTAAAATAAAACCATAGAGCAATATCTTATTTTACATATTCCCATTTCTAGTTTAATACCTTTTCATGTCTATTGGTCAAATACATTTCTTCTCTGATAGCCTGTGCCCATATTGTAAAACATTTCATTTTCATTGATTTACGGGGACTCTGTATATTCTGGTTAGGACTATTTAGTGTTCATACCTGTTTCTGGTTTATCTCTTGTTTTTTTACCATTGTCCAAGTGTCTTTTTTCAACTGGAATACTTTTGTATATATGTTATTTCTTTTTATTTGTGGCCGTAATGCTAGAATGCTAGGAAGGCATTTTGTGAATTTGTAAATATTTAGATTTTTGAAAGATTGACTTAGAGCAGTGTTTGTTAAAGTGATGTGATTCTGTCACTTGAGAGGTGCTAGAATAATCCAAGGGGCTGCGAAAGCAGATACCTACACTATTATCATGGAGTATGTGTTGCAGCCATGAAATTTTGCTATAATTGCTAGGGGGCTCCAGTATATATGTATTATAAGGAGGTCAGTAGGTTAAATAAGTTTGGGAACCTATGAGCTAGAGCACAAGGGCTTTTAGACTATATCCCATAATCCCAAGATAAAACATAGGTATTTGAAAAAAAGCAAAAATAAAACAAAGGTATTTGCTTTTGTAGCCCGTGTCTTGTTCCAGTGCCCTTTAGCAGATGGTATCATCCACTTTGGGAAACACTAATCTAGAGGAAAGAACACTGGATTAGGATTTAGGTACCTTTGGGCATTTACTTTCATGTTGATTTTTTCCCCTTGGAAATTCTTTTAATTTTTGTGCTTTTTGAGGCTTTAGACTTCTGATGGGAACCTTAGTGACACAGTGGGTTAAGCATTGGGTTGATAATCACAGGTTGATTATATAAGTTCACTAGCCATTCCTTGAGGGAAAAGAAAAGGCTGTTTATTCCTCTAAAGACCTACAGTCTCAGAAAATCTACAGTGCAAGTCTACTGGGCGAAACATTGGTGTCTGCAGCACTGTGCTTGTTTTGTGGTTTTAGAGCCTTCAGAGGCCTGAGTGTGTGTAAAATTACATGTAAAATTTCTGTGATTCTTTAAAGAAAATGCAAGATCTGTTTTGCCTTAGATAAGGGAACAGGATTTGTATTTCATGATGTAAATGTTAATCTCTTTTTCTGACGTCTCTTGATTGTAAGCGTGACACTAACTCTGGAATTGTCAGTTGGGCAGATGCACAGAGTCAGCTCAGGCACATTGAAGCAGCGTTTGACCAAGAGGCTGCAGCAGTGTTGATGGCACGACTGGGTGTGTTCCGAGCGGAGTCGGAGGAGGGGCCTGATGTGCTGCGGTGGCTCGACCGACAGCTCATCCGACTGGTAAATTTGGGGAAATAGCTTTAGGTTCAGTTTTGGTATATGTACTTTTTTTTCCCGCCCTTCAAGTTTTGTTCTACTTTTATGAAAAGGAAATTGAGACTTAAACTTATATTTTATACTATCAGTCAGGAAGAATTGATGAGTTGCTTACCTTATCCTAAATACCAGACATTCTGAGATTATTATGAAAGAAATGGTATGCATTTTCTATTCAAGGACTTTTGTTATATTTGAGGAGAAACAACAAGCAGACATTTGGGGAAAGATGCAAGTTTGCAGAGTCACTCCAGGCTGAGAAGTGTTTCTTTATTATGCAACTCCACAGCTGAGTGAGCTTAGGGGTTGGCTTTTTTTATCAATTGGGTCTGCCCAGGAGGGGAAAATCACAGAGTAATTTTACAGAAAAGGCTAACGTAGGCTGAGCCCTGGTGGCGTAGTGGTTGTGTGCGGTACTGCAGCTCATAGAGTTGACAGTTCAAATCCAGCAGCAGCTCTCCAGGAGCAAGACTGGGCTTCCTACTCACACTAGGGTAGTGATGCCATGAAAACAAAACAAAAATAAACAAACAAAAAAGGCTAACGTAAAGAATTTCTACAATAGGGGTTTGATTAATGACTACTGGCTAGTAAGAAGGAGAACTCTAGGGAATACAGGAATACCAGATACAGGGGCTGCTATTATTCCTTGAGTTAAGGAAGAAAAGATTGAAGTGGATGTGAGAAGAGACTCTGAAACCTGCTCTTAATCATAGCGTAGCTAAAGCACATGGAGCAATGATGAACTGAACAGAAAATGTCAAAGGGCAGCTCCTGAAGGCATAATAAAACATTACAATGAAATATGTAAAGACCCAAAGTATGGAAATCAAAAAGGAAGAATATACTTAGCATACCTTAAACTGAAATAATTCAAGAAAACATTCAAGTCTCTAGTTCCAATATTGAAAAGTTTGACAGGCAAAATATTGAATGATGTAGGAAACAGAGGATGAAAAGAATACAGAGTTATTTTACCAAAAAGAGCTAGTGATATCCCACTATATCAAGAGGAAGCGTCTGAGCAAGAACCAACAGTACTAAAGGAAGAAATTCAAGCTGGACTGAAAGCATTAACTAAAAGCAAAGCTCCAGGATAGACTATCATTTGAAATGTTTCAAGTTTATGAAGCACTGGAAACACTCATTGGTCTATGCTAGGAAACTTGCAGAACAGCTACATGGCCAACGATTGGGAGAGGTCCTGGTTTGTACTCATTCCAAAGAAAAGTGACCCTACAGAATGCCGAGGTTGTAGAGCAGTAACATTAATCTCGCATGCAAGTGACATTTAATTGAAGATGATCCAAAAAGGGTTGCAGCAGCACATTGAGGGAACTGCCAGAGTTTCAGGCTAGATTCAGAGGCTGGAACAAGTCAGATCATTTCTGACGGCAGATGGCTCTTGGCTAAATGCAGAGGATACCAGAATAATGTTTGTTTGTGTTTCATTGACTGCCAAGGTGTTTGTGTGGATCATAACAAACTATGGGTAGCCTTGAAAAGAGTGGGGATTCCTGAATACTACATTGGGCTCGTGCTGAACCTGTACACGGATCAAGAGGCAATAATATAAACAGAAAAAAAGAACATTACATGGTGTAAAATAAGGAAAGATGTGTATCTGAGTTCTATTCTCTCTCCATACTTATAATCTGTTTGCCGAGCGATCCGAGAAGCTGGATTACATGAAGAGAACGTGGCATCAGTATTGAAGAAAGAATTAACAACCCATGTTACATAGATGACCTAGTCTTTGCTCAAAGGGAGGAAGCCTTGAAGCATTCTTAGTCTTCAGTACAGATTACAGTGTCCAGAGTATCAAAAGCCTCACAGTTGGACCAATAGGTAACATAATGATAAATGGAGAAAAAATTGGAATTGTGCAAGATTTTGGCTTGCTTGATCCACAGTCAATGTTCATATAAGCAGCAGTCAAGAGATCAAACAAAAAAGAGATCAAACAGTACATTAAGTAAATCTGCTGCAGAAGACCCTAAAAAAGTGTTGAAAAGCAAGGTTGCAGGACTGCAGCCCAATGGGATGGAGGTTCAATTCCAGCTCCACAGGAGCAAAGGCTGGGCCTCCTCCCACCACCAGAGGGCAGTGATGCCCCCCCCCCCCCAAAAAAAAAAAAAAGCAAGGGCTGAGCCCCGGTGACATAGTGGTTGTGCACAGTACTGCGGCCCACTGGGACAGAGGTTCAATTCCAGCAGTAGGGCTGGGCCTCCTACTGCCACCACCGGAGAGCAGTGATGCCAAAAAAAAATAAAAGAAAAAAAAAGAAAGAAAAGCAGGTTGCTACTTTGAAGACTAAATTAAACCTGAGCCAAAGCCATGGCACTGACATGGCACCACCTCATTTGCTCATGAAAGTTGGACATTTAATAAGAAAGATCAAAGAAGAATAGATGTATTTGAATTAGGGCGAATAATATTGAAAGGACCGTGGACTGCCAAAAGAACAAACGGTCTGTCTCAGAAGAAATATAACCAGAAAGCTGCTTAGAGGCGAGGATCCCGACACATTGTCTCACATACTGCAGGCATGTTATCAGCACAGCCAAATCTCTGAAAGACATCATGTTTGGTGAAATAGGGGGATAGCGGAGAAAGAGGGAGCTCTTCAACAACAGGATTGACCCACTGTCTGCAACAATGAGCTCAAACAACTTTGTGCGAGTGGCAGAGCATGGGGCAGTGTTTTGTTGTAGTGTATGTAGAGGGAATTGGAGCCAACTCCGCAGTAGCTAAAGCCACACTGTACAGTATAAGTTGGAGGGAGAAATGGCTTTTGCTAGGGAGACTGCTGTCACATTTTGCAGGTCCACAGGAATTGAAGCCAGTGTATTGACAGTAGTAATGGATGGAAAAAGGATGTGAAATCTGGATGTACACTGAGACAGGAATTATGAACTTGGATTATAAAGGTAGTAGAAATGAAAACTAAAGAGTATTGTTGCAAGTTCGGGGTCTGAGAAACTGCCTGGTGATGATGTTGAAAATGGTAAAGGAGAGAGTCAATAATTTTAGGCTAGGAAAAAGTGAATAGTGTTTGTTGTTGTTTATTTTTGTTATGTTGAATGTGAACTTACAATATTGTACCCAGGGAAGTTAGCCATGGATATACAGAAGAGATATTTGAATGACTGATATGGCTTTTAAGTTCATTTGTAACCAAAACAGTAAGAATATGAGCAGAGGATCAGAAACTAACCTCCAAAGAGTCCATATTTAGAAGGAGAGGAAGATGAGAAGCCAGTAAAGAAGGTAGAGAATGGTTATTGGCAGGGAGCGAGAAAGAGTAATAGTTGAAGGAGAGTTTCAAGAAACTTTGAGTTACTTAATTCATGCTGCCAATGAGGTAAATCAAAAAGGTTAGACATTGGGGCTGAGCCCTAGTGGCTTAGTAGTTGAGTGCAGGACTGCGGCCCATTGGCTTGGGTGTTCAAATCCAGCAGCAGCTCTCCAGGAGCAAGGCTGAGTAGCTCCCACGACCACCAGAGGGCAGTGATGCACGCCCCCCCCCCCCAAAAAAAAAAAAAGGTTAGACATCTTAAATCTAAAGATTTAGTATACAGCCTAATCTCTAGTGGCTGGTAGAAATGTATACTTGAAATTAAGAAGAAGAAAATGTTGTTCAAAAATATACCTCTGAGGAAGATATTAATTGTGGTATTAGAGAACTTCACGGCTTATGTATAATTGCAAGTGTCTTGTACTTTTAATATGAAAGAGACCCCTGAGAGTGGTATTGTAAAGATGTTTCTAGTCTAGTACCCTAACTGTGTGGCCTTTTTTTGTTCCTGTTGTTCTACAGTGTCAGAAGTTTGGACAGTATAACAAAGAAGACCCCACCTCTTTCAGGTTGTCAGATGCCTTCTCTCTTTATCCTCAGGTAACCAATGTATGTTTTCAAAGTAACTGTAGTAGAACAAGTTGTGACAGAAAGAAAACTCAATATTCTAAGAGTAAAGTGAAGACAATGTTAAAATTTAGTCTATCAGTGAAGGTTGTTGGGTTCAGGAACAAATTGTTTCTCTATAAGACAAGAGACCTTAAGCCCTACAGAAGACAAAGATGAGAAAATGCTGACAAAAGAAAACATTTCGAGCTGAGCCCTGGTAGCGTAGTGGTTGTGTGCGGGACTGCAGCCCACTGGCTTGGTGTTTCAAATCCAGCAGCAGCTCTAGAGGAGCAAGTCTGGGCCTCCCAGTCTCACCAGGGGGCAGTGATTGCCCCCTTCCCCCCAAAAAAAGCTATGGTTGCACTATACTGTAGTCCTCAAGTGTCTTCTAGCATTGTGAAAAACCTAGGAATACTGAGAAAATTTAGGCCACGTGGTATTGTAGGAGGAATTTAGTTGCTAACCACAAGGCCAGTGCTTTAAAATTATGAGGGCCCCCCCACCTCAGGAGAAAGGTGAGTTTTTCTACTCTCATAAAGAGTACGGTCTAGGGCTGAGCTCTGGTGGCATAATGGTTGTGCGCAGGACTGCGGCCCACTGGGACGGAGGTTTATTTCCAGCAGTGGGGCTGGGCCTCCTACTCCCACCACTGGAGAGCAGTGATGCCCCCCAAAAAAAGAGAGTGCAGTCTTTGGGGGGAATACAGTTTTGAAAATTAGCAGAGGCAATTCTTCTCTGCCCTTTAGGGTCACTGAGTTAGCTACTTGATTTTAGTGAGTTTGATTTTGAGAGATTCTAAGAAAAAGATAAATTCTTCTCCAAATTAGAACTGCAGATTTCTGACAGTAGCTCCTATATTGTCAGCAGATCACTTTCTAAGCTCTTCTTGTTAATTGATTTCTTGACTGTTGCCCACTGAAAACACTATTTGTAAAACTGAACCCAAAGGAAGCCTGGTGGCTTAATGGACTTGGTGTTTGACTGCTAATCAGAAAGGCGCAGTGTGAACTCAGCAGCCACTTCAAGGGAGAAAGATGAGGCTGCTGGCTCCCTTAAAGATTTACAGCCTTGGAGACCCAAAGAAGTAGAACTCCATACTGTGGTGTCACTATGAGTTCAAGATGTTGGCCGGAACTGAGCTCAATATTTGTGATGGGGTCTGATCAATATAAAAAATGCAGTAAAAATTGAAGTATTTCTAGAATACTATGCATATTTTAGAATTACAGTCCCTCTGTAAGCTCCAGAATCCCTAATACCTGCTTGGGTTCAAGTCCTCCTCACCTTGTACCAGGCAGGCGGGCAGGCAGCAGCAGAAAATTTTTGATGTCAGGCAGTTCCAGATGGTGTGGATGGCGTGATTACAATTAGGTAGGCCACTGAACTCATGGATCTTGGAAGTACAAAGTAATATAATTTTAAATAGTGATAGAAACAAGTTCTCCATATAATGAACTGGATCAAATAACCACAGCGTAAGGAGAAGGGAAGCCAGGGCAGGCCTTGGGACTCTGACAGGAAGTAGGCTCCAGGCAGAAGAAATGGCAGGTTCAAAGACTGTAAGACAGGATCAGCCTGGCATGCTCAAGCCACGAAAGGAATAGTGATTATAACATATAATACCCGTCTTGTTTATAGTTGAACTTGTATGTTCTCCACTCTACAGCCAAAGAGTTTTTGCAGGGAAAATTTTTTATCTTGTCAAGGCATAAAATTCCTGAAGACCTGCCTTCCCTATCTTTTAAAACTCCTCAAGATAAAGAATACACCTTTCCAATATGCTTCTTGTCCCTCACTGCCTTATTTTACTTTTCCCTGCAATGTGGTAGTCTGTGTTTGGACTTCTCACTGACTGCTGTTAATAATGCCTGGGGTTCACCTCTTTGACCCTTTGATCTTCATACTCGTGTGTTAGGTGAGGGTTTTCAGCACATTTTTATGCAGTTTTGTGGTAAATTTAGGTGCGTTGGCTGATATTTGGGTCAGCTTATACTCAAGTATATTACATAGCTATAATCTTTCAATATGTATCTTTGGGATTTATCTCTTGCTGTCTCTCTGCCTTTCCTACCTACCAGTTCCATCTGAAGAAAAAAAAGAAGAAGAAAATGACAATGGGGGTCATTATCCAATCTTCACAACTACACGAGGGAAGGGAAAATCAAACTCTGTCTTAGCATTACCCTAGGCCAGGGGTGGGCAAACTCTGGAGACTGAAGAGCCAATCCTGCCCCTCCTAACAACTTTAAAGTCACTCAAGAGCCTTCAGCGTGTTTTTCCAAACAAATGAAATCACCGTGATCTGAAATAATAACCTTCAAATGTTTTCAGTGTGACTTCAGAGCTGCATATGGCTTGAGAGCTGCAGGTTGCTGACCTGTGGGCTAGGCTGATTTCTGCCCTGGGCTGATTTCTCTGAGGCCGAGGTCAGATATGCTTCACCTTTGAATCTTCCTACTAATCCTGACATCGACCCTCCTTCCCACCGCTCTGCTTCGGTGACTGAATTTGATAATTCACTGCAGTTGCCATACAGAACTCACAGATGATGCTCGCAATTAGGAAGTTTACTGCGGAAGTTAGCAGGTTACAAGGCAAGTGAGAAATGCTCAGGATACAATTGTTCAGTCAGGTGGTCTCTCTGCTGTGTCCACAGGCACCCCTCAGTCTGTTTCCCCAGTTTGCGCCCTGCGTGGACAATGTTACAAAGCTCTTTTAGGGCTGCTGATAAATACCCAAAGGACATACCACAATCCAAAGGCACTCAACTGCAACTCCATAGATCAGCAAGCCCAGCCCCCCAATTAAATACCTATCAGCTTCCTGCTCTATAAGCCAGCCCTCGGCCCCAAATCACTCAGCCTTACATGCTCTGTGGGCGGAGAAGTCCAAAGCTCTGGATCCTGGTGCTGTTGTTGCTGCTTCTCTCGTTTCAGAACTGTCTCCTGGATCAAGGAGGTTAATGCACTGGTGTCTCCATGTAAAGGACATGCTGCACTCCTGATTCCTTGCTGACCCATAGTGTGATCCCCCTTCCTGCTGCTAAGATGCCTATTATATACCCAGCAGGATGGCAATCCAAATTAACTCTTAACTCTCCCTGTTAACAGTTGAATCATATAATCTAATCAGTACCACCACCCCCCATCACAAAGATCAAAGGTCTTTTGGTGAGACTGTCAAAGGCTGACTAGAAGAGCCATATTAAATAAATAACTCATTGCACTTAATTCCATTCATACTTTCTTGTACTGTGGATCCTACCTGCCACCCTGGGTATGCCGTTCCCCCCCTGGACTGTGACTTCTCTTAGAGCAGACATGTGGTTCAAGACCTCCTGGATCAAGAACCATAATACACTGGGAATCAAACTTGAGTCAGAAATGAATGTTTTTGTGCTTTGATCCTCTTAAGTAGAGGGCTCTAAAAGACCCCGAGGATTTTTTGCTTAAAGTCTGGGCCCCTTTGTTTCAGATACCAGGGCAGTCTTATGTTGTGGGTCTCTAAGAAGGTCGCATCTTTATAATTTATTTTGTTCTTTCTTTCTAACTGCAGTTCATGTTCCACCTTAGAAGATCTCCTTTTCTTCAAGTGTTTAACAACAGCCCTGATGAGTCATCCTACTACAGGCACCATTTTGCCCGACAGGATCTAACCCAATCCCTCATCATGATCCAGCCCATCCTCTACTCCTATTCATTCCATGGGCCACCGGAGGTAGGTTTTCTAGTTCTTGGAGAGCAGTTACGGTCTAGTACAGTTTTTTAGCAAATTCACTGTGAGAGAAAAAGCCTCTTGAGTTTTTGTAGCAATTTTTAAAGTGTGTATAAGGAAACTCAAAGGACATAAAAGCATTATCACTTGTAAGCTAGGTTGTATGTTAAAAATGTATAAAAATACATACTGTATATGCTTGTGTATAAGCCAAGTTTTTCAGCACATTTTTATGTAGTTTTTGTGGTAAAATTAGGTGCCTCAGCTGATACTCAGATCAGCTCATACTCAAGTGTATATGGTAGTTATTTGCAGTGTGTTCACATAATTTGACCAACGATTTTATGTCTTAAAAGGAATGGGACTACCAGGGCAGAGATGCCACACACAAAAAAGAAAAATGAATTGGACTCCTGTTCCCACCTGAGGGCAGTGATGCCCCCCCAAAAAAAGAAAAATGAATTGGAAGAAGCTATTGCTAAATTAAAAAAAACTTTGTGCAATAAAAAGAAAGAATAGAACCCTAAAATATTTATTTTTATTTTTTTATTTTTTTTGGACCCTAAAATATTTAGGTAGAAAATAGAATAAATCCTTATATAAAAATATTATATGAAAAAAACTAAACTTTCCTAAATTATATTTTAATGCCTGCAAGAATAGATAAATTATGGTGATAAACCAATATATCAATATTTATTGTACCCAGGTAGAAATATTCTTTGTGGAGTGTACGTTTTATTACTATTTTTGTAATAAACTTAAAAACATAGTCAAGTCTAGTCTTTTAGACTTCCCTGTTTCTAATCTATAGCTGTAGGAAATTCGAGAGAAATCTCTGTGATAGGATACATTTCTAGTCTAAAACTCAGACTTGTTGAAATTTTTTCTAATCCATAGAACAAAATATATCACTGATTTCACAAATGATTGCGGATTTTTTGGAACCACTTTCTTGTACAAAACAGAAAATAGTACTGAGAAAGGGAGCAAAAAGTGCGGTAGGGAGAGGGTGAGCGTGACTGGTTGTGGCAGTTGATAAGCATTTACAAAAGCAGGGCTGGTTTCTGAGAACACTTGCCTGGGGAGTTTGAATGACTATTAGGGGGGTGGGGGTGGGGCGTATGCGGGGTGAGGGAGACAAAGGGAAGACCCATCCCCCTCCTGTTCCCTTTTGTTCAGCCAGTCCTCTTGGACAGCAGCAGCATTCTAGCGGACAGGATTTTGCTGATGGATACTTTTTTCCAAATCGTCATCTATCTTGGTGAGGTAAGATACTATTAATTGCTTTTCTTACTGCTGTGATTACTTTCTTAGTCATTAGTTTAGGTTTTCATATTTGAAATAAGGATTTAGCTCAGAGAGCCAAAAGCTTATTATAATGGTTCCTTGACTTATTTTCTAATGAATGAAAGTTTTTTCCAAGTCTATGGGGTATTTGTATATCGAGTAATTTTAATACTATTTACTATAAATCAATCTAAAAATAAGCACGTGGGCAAATCTATAGATACTTTGTGAGTTGATAGGAAAATTCAGGTTTCCATACCACAGTAAGTGTTTTATACACACCACTCTTTTGTCCTTCCAGAGCAATTTTGAATGAAAGCACTTGTAAGTTGGGATTGCATTTTTTTCTTCATGAAATAATGTTTTCCGTAATGGCTGTACAATTCTGCAGTCCCACCAGGGGTGTGTGTGTGTGTGTGTGTGTGTGTGTGTTTTCTCCAGTCTTTCCATATCATCGCCAGCAGTTGTTGTTTTATGGATTTTTGAATTTTGCTGTCAGTGCTGCTGTGCAGTAATAGCTCATCATTTAAATTTGTATTTCTCTTAGAGCTAAAGGTCAAGAGAATTTCTTCATATGATTGTTAGTTGTCTGGATGTCATCTTTTTTTTGGGGGGGGGCATCACTGCTCTCCGGTGGTGGGAGTAGGAGGCCCAGCCCCACTGCTGGAATTGAACCTCGGTCCCAGTGGGCCGCAGTTCCGCGCACAACCACTACGCCACCGGGGCTCAGCCCTGCCTGGATGTCATCTTTAATGAATTATCTATTCATGTTTTCTGCTCATTTTTTATTAAATTATTGGTATTTTTCTTAAGGTATTACAATTTTTGATACATTTTTTTAGTTTAGCCCCTTTATCCGAT
The DNA here is from genome assembly GCA_004026705.1 of Nesogale talazaci. Classification (NCBI taxonomy): domain Eukaryota; kingdom Metazoa; phylum Chordata; class Mammalia; order Afrosoricida; family Tenrecidae; genus Nesogale; species Nesogale talazaci. The sequence continues at coordinate 24,550 of PVJH01018117.1, read as the reverse complement.
ATATTACTATCCAAACTTTTTCACAATATGTGTCCCCGTTTTACTCTTTTGATAATGTCTTTTGAGCTACATGTATCATATTTTAGGAGGTTTAAGACTTCTATTTGTCTTCTATAGAATGGGTTTTTATTATTATTATTACATTTAATTGTATTTAGGGTCTCTGTTTATTCCTATTTTTTTTCGGTGGTTGTAATAATAGTTTTAGAGTTTATATTTAGGTCTTTAATCAGTCTGAATGTGTCTTTTGTACATGGTTAGATATGAGTCGTTTCATTCTTTTACAAATAGAGCTTTAATTTTTCTAGGACTATTTTTGGAAAAGACTATCACTTCCCCATTTAATGTATTTTCAATCCTTTATCAAGAATCAAGTGCTTGGTTATATTTCTGGGTTCTCTGTTTTCATCCATTGGTCTACACATCTGTGGTTTTACCAGTACAAGCTGTTTTGATTACTGTGGCTGTGAAGTGTGCTTTGAAATCAGGGAGTGAGAGGTCTTTTATTTTGTTTTTGTTGCAAGGTGCTTTGTTTTTGTTGAATTTCTTTCCTTTCTATATGATGTTGGCAATTAATTTTTCCATTTCTTTGAAGAATTTTGCTGGGTTTTGAATAAAGATTACTTTGAACTTATCGATTGCTTTAGGGGTAATACTGACCTATTCACTATATTAATTCTTTCTTATCCATGAACATAGGACAGTCTTCTACTTATATAAGTATCCTAGTTTCTTATAGTTTAGTTTGTATAAGTCTTGTTTCTCTGATTAGATTTATTTTATATTTTGGGTGGCTTTTATAAATGCTGTTATCTTTTCATTTCCTTTTTAAGGACTTCTTCCTTAATATACAAGATTCCAATTAATTTTTGAATGTTGATCATATATCCTGCTACATCAACAAAGTTTTCAATTTGTTCTAACTTTTTTTTTACTGTGTATGTTAGTCCGGGTAGACTAGAGAAACAAAGTCAAAGACATGTATGTAGATAGAAGGGTAAGGTTTATATACAAGAGGAATGGAACATTTAGAAAGCATCCCAACCCAATCCAGTTCAAAGTCATAAGTCCGATATTAGCCTATATGCCCCATACCAGACTCTAAAGTCTCCTTCCGACTCATGAAGTCCCAGGCCAGTGGATGCAGAATCCCCATGGCTCCTCGCTTCCAGGGATCAGAGTCCATTAATAGCATCCAGTGGTGGCAGAAGCAACTCAGCGCTGGCAGGGGTCTCCATGTAGCTTTTTCAGCTTCAGAGGTCTGGTTCCATATGGGTAAGGTTGTGTGGCTTCTTCTCTGGCTCCTCCAATTTCTCGGGCACTGCCATCATGTCTTGTCCGTAGTTTGTTGTCTCTGAGACTGACTCCCAACAACTGGGGAGATGGCCTCTCATCCACACGAGGAAAATACCGTGAGATTTCTCAGAAGTCTCAGGAGAAATCCATGCCCACACAGAGGCCTCATTGGCTACTCAATGGCTATCTCCAGATCAACAGTCTAGACTCCACCCCAGTCATAAAATTGGCATCACGAATACATGATTGCCACACTGTGTCTGGGATTTTCTATGTATAAGAGCATATCAACTGCAAATAGAGAAAGTTGTGCTTCTTCTTTGCCAATTTGAATGCCTTTAATGTCTTTCTGCTATCTAAATGCTCTTGGTATGACTTCCAGGACCACATTAAATTGGAGTGATGATAGAGAGCAATCCTGTGTGGTTACTGTTCAAATGAGGGATTCTTTCAGTTCTCTTCATTGAGTGAAATATCTGTCGTTGGTTTTGTGTATATGACCTTTATTAAGTTGAGGAATTTACCTTCTATTCCTATTTTATTGAGTGTTTTTGTTGAGAATAGATGTTGAATTTTATTCAAGCCTCTTCTACATTATTTGAAAGCATAGGATTCTTTATTTTCTATGGTGGATTACATGAAACTCTTCCATAAGTGGTGAGACAAATAGACAATAAAATAATCGTTATAGTATATTTTAGTGCATCACTTTTGAATAAATACAAAACAACAGGTAAGGAAATCAACCAAGATACAGAAGAACAAAATAACACAATTAATGAACTTGATCTTTTAGACATAGAGAACACTTCACTCAACAGCAGTACAATATACATTTTTTTCTAGCCCTCAAGAAACGTACTCTATCTAAAATGTTGTTATTGTTGTTAGGTGCCATCAATTGGTTCTGACCTATAGTGACCTTATGTACAACAGAGCACAACACCGCCTAGTCCTGCACCACCCCACAATTTTTCCTACGTTTGAGCCCATTGTTGCAGCCATTGTGCCCGTCCATCTTACCAAGTGTTTCCGCTTTTCAGGACCACTTTACCAGGTAGAAGTGCCCCCTATTAGTTTCTGAGAATGTAACTCTTAATGTGGAGTGGCTGCTGATTTGTGACTGCTGACTTTGCAGATAATAGGCCAGCCAGAATCTACTGCACCACCAGGATTCCTCCCTTTACTGATTGATGTGCACAGAAATTACCTATTTTTTTCCGAGACATGATACTGTTTTTACATTTGCTCCTGGAATGAATAGTATTTTTGTGCACTTATCGTAGTTCTTGAAGTGTCAAGGTGGCTAGGTCATGTGGCATTAACTTATCTAAGGTTAGAGTTCATGGCAGGAAAGTTTAAATACTGATGGCAGGAAAGTTTAAATACTGTCTTGTCAAGGTCCTGGTCTGAGGTCATCTCCTGCATGTTCCAGTGTAGACCAATAGTCAGTCAGCTGGTGCGAAGTGAAAGAGAAACTCAGTCATTGCTTGTCACAGTTTAGTACACTTCTTTTTATTCAGTGCCTAATTAACATTTTTTGGGGGGGGTGGGGCATCACTGCCCTCTGGTGGTGGGAGTAGGAGGCCCAGCCTTGTTGTTGGATTTGAACCTTCAACCCAGTGGGCTGCAGTCCCACACACAACCTCTATGCCACCGGGGCTCAACCCCCCCCTAATTAACATTCTTACATCAGTTTTTATCATTTTTTGGTCAGGATTTTGCTCCATTATTAACGAGTATCCCAACTAAAGGCTTGAGGCGGCAGGGATGCTGGGGTCTGTCTTATCCGCCTTGAAAGGCACAGTGAGAGATAGAGTGTGTGCTCTTGGGAAAAGAAAAACAGGATCTTGTGTGGTTAAATAGCAAATGCCTTTCCAAATGTGTGGAAATGGGGCGCTAGACCAGATGCTCACACTGGAATGGGAAAGGAAGACAGTCCACGGCTCCTGTGATCCGTGGTGCTTGTTAACTAGTTGCTACTTGCAGATAGAAAAGGGGGAGAAAGTGTGAATAATGTCTCTGGCAATTTGGGAGAAAATGGGTCATCATTCCTATCCCAGAGAATCTGGAAGAGATTGCTTCTCTGATAAAGGCCTCATAATTGGAGATTCTGCTCCATAAGAGTATCACTGACAACATATTTAAATATCTTACCTGTTTACAAGTGACTGTGGGCTTTAGCCAAAGGTCAGTATTTTCCTGTTAGCAGTAGGGTCTGTAGTAGTGCCTTGGTGCATTTTCCTCTGCTTCTCTTCTTAGAGTCAGCTCTTTACTCTTCTACTTCTAAAGCTGATAAATTTCAATTAAAACCTTCTTCGTAGCAAACAAGCCTGGGGTCATGGTGGCAGTGCTAGAATGTTAAAGAGTTTAAATGAATACCAACAGAACACTGCCATTATAGTGTTTCCAAGTAATGTTGGTTTGTTTTGGTTTAGACAATAGCTCAGTGGCGTAAAGCTGGATACCAGGACATGCCTGAGTACGAAAATTTCAAGCACCTTCTGCAGGCACCACTGGATGACGCTCAAGAAATTCTACAAGCACGTTTCCCAATGCCACGTTACATTAACACAGAGCATGGAGGCAGTCAGGTGAGTGAGCTGAGTTTCACTCTCAGACTTTGTTTTTATGGTATGTATTTATGGCAATAAACTCGAACAGTGATTAATATGTATTTGTAATACATGTATGACAATTAACATGCAGGTAAACTTCCAATATGATTTCATTTTATTTCAGTTTTCTTTTTTCATGTATTGGGGGCTCGTACAGCTCATTCCATAATTCATAATCCATTGTATCAAGCACATTTGTACATTTGTTGCCATCATTATTCTCAGAACATTTTGCGCCCCTGGTATCAGGTCCTCATTTTATGTTTTTTGTTTGTTTGTTTGTTTTGGGGGGACATCACTGTCCTCTGGTGAGAGTGGGAGGCCCAGCCTTGCTCCTGGAGAGCTGCTGCTGGATTTGACCCGCCAACCCAGTAGGTCGCAGTCCCGCACTCAACCACTATGCCACCAGGGCTCAGCAGTCAGCTCCTCATTTTAATTTTCCCTTCCTCCTCCACCCTCCCTTCATCATCAACCCTTGGTAATTTATAAATTATTATTATTTTTCATGCTTTACACTGACCTATGTCTCCCTTCACCCACTTTTCTGTAGTCCGTCCCTCAGGGAGGGGGTTATTTGTAGATCATTGTGATTGGTTCCCCTTACCCCACCTTTTCCCTTCTCCTCCTGCTATTGCTACTTTCATTGGTACCCAGGGGCTTATCTGTCCTGGATTCCCTGTGTCTCCAGCCCTTACCTGTACTGGTGTACATGCTGTGGTCTAGCCAGATTTGTGAGATAGAATTGGCATCATGATAATGGGGAAGTATTAAAGTGCTAGAGGAAAGTTGTATGTTTCATCAGTGCTATCCTGCACCCTGGCTTGTCTCCTTCCTGCTGCCCTTCTGTGAGGGGATGTGCAGTTGCCTACAGATGGACTTTGTGTCCCACTCTGCACTCCCTCCTCATTCACAATCTGATTTTTTGTTCTCTTTCTTTGATTCCTGATAATTAATCCCATCAACACCTCATAATCACACTGGCTTGTATACTTCTGTGTGGGCTTTGTTGCTTTCTTTTTTTTTTTTTGCTTTGTTGCTTTTAACTAGATAGCTGCTTCAAACCTTTTGATAACTGGGCAGTAGCAGCTTTCCTCACCACATTTGCTTATGTACCCATATTTTTCTTCAGCGATTGTGTCGGAAAGGTAAGCATCACAGAATGCCAGGTTATTAGAACAAAGTATTCTTGTGTTAAGGGGGTACTTGAAGGGACCCAATGTCCGTCTTCCACCTTAATACTTACCATATAAATATATGTGCATAGATCTATTTCCCTATCCTTATATGTAAATATATTTACATATGCACATAACTGTAATTAGACCTATATAAATGTCCTTTGCCTCCTACTTCTTTTTTTTAATTTTTTAAATTTTTTTAAAAAATAATTTTATTGGGGGCTCTTACAGCTAGCCTCCTACTTCTTAACTCGATTGCCTTTTACTTTCCTTTGTCCTGCTATCATGCTCCACCTTCACTTCCGTTTCAATAATTCCCCTCGGCTACATTGTCCTTGATCAAGCCCTACGCCCTCCTTGCAATAGATTTTAGATCACTCGTTCCCACGTCCCTGGGTTTGTTAACACCCACTTCCTTGCCCCTGCCTCCCTTATCTCCTTTGTTCCCCATGTTGTTTTCTCCTCTGTATTGTTTTGTTTATACTGCCCAGCTTCTCTAGAGACATGCAGAGACAATAATAAGCACAAAAGCAAGACAGAGCAAAAGAAAGCAAGAGACAAAACAACAAAACCAAGACAAAGAAAGAAAAACTATAAATATTTTCTGGTCTGTTTGTTGACCTTTAGGAGTGTTTTCTGGTTGAATCTGATGGGGTGCCATGCCCTGGCCCCAGAGTCTATTTTTGGTATTCCCTGAGGACTTCATTGCTTTGATCTCCTTGCTGCTCTGTTGCATATAGTTTTTTGACCTATGCTGTAGGGTTGTATCAGCAAAATTCCAATTTTATTTTAAATGAGAAGATAAAATATTTTGATATAAAAAATTTTTCCAGGCTGAGCCCTGGTGGCGTTGTGGTTGTATGCGGGACTGCGGCCCACTAGGACAGAGGTTCAATTCCAGCAGTGGGGCTGGGCCTCCTACTCCCACCACCGGAGAGCAGTGATGCCCCCCCCCCCAAAAAAAAATTTCCAAAATAAAATAATTTCCTGTTTTAAGAACCCGTAGTAAAAGAGGGACCAAACTTAAACCCAGTGTTGCAGAATGTGAATGCAGCATGACAGCATGGAATGGGGAGCCATTGGGGAGGGAGGGCTGAGGGTCCAGTCTCAATCCCAATTATGTGGTCAACCACACCCCCTCCCCAGGGGAGTGTGCTTTGAAGGACAGCACTGAAGCTGCAGCTCAGGACAAGGGATAGGTCTGACCAGTGCACATGAGAGTTTTTGAAGGGGGAGGAAGAGAGAGTGGAGTGCATTCTGGCCTAGCGAGTCTTGAGGACGATATCCCCACTCAGAACAGCCATTACACAGAGAGGACCATATGGCCGGCCCCACTATGAAAAGCTGCACCCCTCTCTGACTCAAGGCTCTGTGGGAACAAGGCCCTTTGGGGCCACAGTGTGGCACTCCATCGGACTCAACCAGGGGAGACTCCTGGAGGTCAACATACAGACCTTGAACTATTTATAGGTTTTTTGTTGTTATTATTTTTATTTTCTTATTTATTTTATCTCGACATTGGGTCTTTTTGTTTTCTCTTATGTCACTTCATCTTGCAATGTCTTTTTTTGTACATATTATCTCTGCAAGTCTATCTAGGTAAGAAAGAGTAGATGAACAGTTTGGAGGAAAAAACAATGGGATTGATGGTTCCAGGGGGACGTGGGAGTTGGGGAGGTGGGAGAAAGAAGGGACAAGGGAACAACAAGTGATCTAAAATCAGTGACAAGGTGGGTATGAAAGACCTTATAGGGAATGATCAAGAGTAATGTAACAGAGAAATTGCTGAAGCCCAAATGAAAGCTGAGCATGATAGTGGGACAAGAGGAAAGTAAAAGGAAATAGAGAAAAGAACTGGGAGGCAAAGGACATTGATAGAAGTATGAATACAAGCATGTACATAGGTAAATATATTTATGATGATGGGGAAATAGATCTACATGCATTACAGGGTTAATATTAAGGCAGCAGATGGACATTGGCCCTACACTCAAGTACTTCCTAAATGCAAGAACGCTTTGCTCTATTAAATTGGCATTCCATGATGCTCACCTTCCTGACACGATCACTGAAGACAAATATGTGCACAAGCGAATGTGGTGAAGAAAGCTGATGGTGCTCGGCTATCAAAAGATAGTGTCGGGCTGAGCCCCGGTGGCATAAGTGGTTGAGTGCGGGACTGCAGCCTGCAGGCTTGGCAGTTCAAATCCAGTGGTGGCTCTCAGGAGCGGCACTGGGTAGTGTCCACAACCAACAGAGGCAGTGATGGCGCCCCCCCCCCCAAAAAAAAATACAGTGTCTGGGGTCTTAAAAGCTTGAAGGTAAACAAACAGCCATCTTGCTCACAAGCAAGGAAACCCACATGGAAGAAGCACAGCAGCCTGTGGGACCATGAAGTATTGAAAGCATCAGGTGTCAGGCATTAAAGAACTAAAAATTATATCATTATAAATGAAGGGGAGTACAGATGGGAGACCCAAACCTATCTGTAGGGGAAGTGACATTGCCTTACAGAAGGGTCACAGAAAGGAGATGAGCCAGTCAGGGTACAATGTAGCAGCAATGAAATATGCAACTTTCCTCCAGTTCTTAAATGTTCCCTTCCCCCTACTATCATGATGCCAATTCTACATTACAAATCTGGCTAGACCGGAGGATGTACACTGGTACATATAGGAACCGGAAATATGGGGAATCCAGGACAGATGATCCCTTCAGGAATAGTGGTGAGAGTGGTGATACCAGGAGGGTGGAGGAAAGGGGTGAAGTAGAAGGGGAACTGATTATAAGGATTTACATTTAACCTCCTCCCTGGGGTATGGACAACAGGGAAGTGGGTGAAGAGAGACCTCTGACAGTCTACAGTTTGACAAAATAATAATAATTTGCAAATTAACAAGAGTTAATGAGGGACTGGGGACTAGGGAGGGAGGGCAAATATGAGGGGCTGATATCAGGGCCTTAAGTAGAAAGAAATATTTTGAAAATAATGATGGCAGTAGATGTACAAGTGTGCTTTGCATACAATGAATGTATGGATGGATTGTGATAAAAGTTGTATTAGCCCCCAATAAAGTGATTACTTTAAAAAAAATCTCTAATAAAGGACTATTGGACTTACAGGTAAAGAAATTGGATTTTATATGGTGAAAATTTTCTAATTTAAACATAGAAATATAAAAACTTTTCCTTAATGTTTCCTCTATAATAACTCTATGGTTTATTTGTTTTTTTAAGGCTCGATTCCTCTTATCTAAAGTGAACCCATCCCAGACACACAATAACCTGTACGCTTGGGGACAGGTAAGAAATTGTCACGTATTTTAGGAGGAATTTGTTTGTAAAAATGTGGTTTGAAATCCTATAAGTTAGGCCTGTTTTGAGCCTTAGCCTGGTTTAGCTGCCAAAACAGCATTCACTTTCTTAGTAGGAGGACTTCTTGCATGGACTGTCTGATGTAATGCAACAGGTTCAAACTCCACATGACATTTTCTACACTGAATTGTTGCTTCATCTTTGTAAAATATTGATTAGCCATGTGTCTGAGGACCCACTTCTGGGTTTTCTATTTTTGTCTTTTACCGAAGCTCTATATAGTAAGTCTTAAATTGGATGGGCTGACTCTTCTCTCTCTATTATACATAATCTTTGTTTTCACTTTTCTTTCTAACTACATTTCAGAATGACCTTAAGGAACCTTTAATGGGCTTTTTATAGTAACTGTTAAACCTGTATATCTATTTTAGGAGAAGCCATTTTTTGTTCTTTTGGTTTTTTTTTTGGGGGGGCTGGGCATCACTGCTCTTCGGCGATGGGAGTAGGAGGCCCAGCCCCACTGCTGGAATTGAACCTCTGTCCCAGTGGGCCGCAGTCCCGCGCACAACCACTACGCCACCGGGGCTCAACCCGAGAAGCCACTTTTTAATCCATGAACTTACTGTCTCTTATTTAAATTCTCTGCTTCATTAGCTTCTTTCATGTTTCTTTGCCTTTTTTTTGTTGTTGTTGAGCTATTATAAATGGTATTATATTTTTAATTTCAGTATCCAAATATTGCTCACGTTATTGAATCTGCAAGTTTATGCTTTTTGCCAGATTTAGAAAATTTTCTCCTTTTAATTCATCACATAAGTCAGCGCCGGAGTGGGGAAAAAAATGCATCACATAATTTTTCAGTTTGGCTCTCTGTCTCTTTTCTTTCTGAGCCTGAGTGTTAGCTCTTTGGTTGTTATTTCATAGCTCGCATCCCCAAGAGGCCCTCTTCATTTCTTTTTGCAGTCTGTTTTTCTCTTGTTCAGATTGGGTGATTTCTAGTGGTCTATTTTCCAGTTCACTGTTGCTATGTTTAGTTTTTTACTTAATTTTTTATTTAGGGTATTTTATTTTGTACATTTCAAATTTCTACTTGATTCTCCTTGTACCTTTTATTTCTTTAATGAGTCATGCTTGAGTCTTGGGTCACTGAAATATTTTTGTTTTTGTTTTTTTTTGTTTGTTTTTTTATTTTTGGGCATCACTGCTCTCCGGTGGTAGGAGTAGGAGGCCCAGCCCCACTGCTGGAATTGAACCTCCGTCCCAGTAGGCCGCAGTCCCGCGCACAACCACTATGCCACCGGGGCTCAGTCCACTGAAATATTTTTATCTGTAAATTCTTCATATCTTTTTTGTCTCAATGTTCTTGGCATTAGAAGCAAATTTTAATGAAAAGCTGTATCTTTTTTAAGACTGAATCTTATTTGAATATTCGGTTCAGTTGTCTTTCTGTAACACTGCTTTGACATCACTTTATTGTTTGATGGTAGAGGTACAGAGTCAGGTTTTCCACTTGATCTCAGGTGACAACCAAGGTAGGGAACTCCTAAGTACACTTGATCGTCCTGACTTTTTCCTGGGAGGGCCCAGTTCATATCAGGTGTGGGTAATTAGGATTCACACTAATTACCACAGGCACTGAAGAGATAGGGAGACTTCTCTTGCCTTCCTGGTTGGTCATGTCAGATACCAACCAGGTATCATATGAGAAAACCCTAGGGTTTTAGGGTCCCTCTTTATTGTTGTACAATTTTGAAAGACTCACCATTCAGCCTTTACTGGGTGAAGCTGGTTTTCTCTGACAATGGGTTTGACCAGGTTCCTCTGGTCTTTGTGCACAGAAAGCAGGCCTTTTGTTTTGTCTGTGCTAATAGTACGTATGAGTTGCCAGCACCAAATCTGTGATACATGATATACAAAGACTTAAGAACTCACTATATTGTGTTATTCCTTAAGTGTTGAGATACCTAACCTGTGTGCCATCTAGTCTCTACCTCTCAGAGCCAGTCTTGTTTGTGTTATTGTTTTTCCTGATAATGTCCAGGCTTTCACTTATACTTAGCAAGAAGAATAGGAAAAAGTCATTTACTGGGGCTGAGCCCCGGTGGCGTAGTGGTTGTGCGCGGGACTGCGGCCCACTGGGACGGAGGTTCAATTCCAGCAGTGGGGCTGGGCCTCCTACTCCCACCGCCGAGAGCAGTGATGCCAAAAAAAAAAAAAAAAGTCATTTACTTCATCTCTGAAGCAGAAATTCTCTTACACTTTAAGGTATAAAGGTAGCTTACCTTTTCCAAATTTTAGTAATGATATAGTCTCATTGAAAAAAATTGAGTATGTAATACAAGAATTAGAAAACTGAAATTATCTATTAAACCATCATTCAGAGTCAACTATTTCTAACTTTTTCTTTAAGTTAATATAAAGTAGATATGTCATATATTATGTTTATTCTTTTTATAAAGAAGAAATTTGGGACCTTATTATAAACGGGAGTTTGCTTTTCCTCTCATCATTAACATTGTCTGATATTACAAATATTCAATCTGTTCAGTGGAGATACATACTCACTCATTCCCCTCTTTGCACCCTTACCTAATGTGTAAGGTCCTATGACTAAATAGACCAAACCCCCATTATCATCGAGCAAAGACTCAGTCCTCACGGAAGCCAGCTGTCACACCTTTCTACTATGTAGTGCCTGGTGGATTCAAACCACTGATCTTTCAGTTAACAATCACAGTTTTTAACCAATTGCACTATCAGTCTCCTTCAGAACAGTTCTTGGTGCTGGCAAATGGGAGTGCAAGATGTTGGTATGTTGAGGGCCTCAAGCTAATTGTGCCTGCAAGGGAGCCTGAATTCGTGATCAGGGGAGTGTGCAGAGGACTATTTTAAAGAAAAGCCTAAAAAAAGAAAAGAAAAAAAAAAATAAAAGCCATATGCAATAAAATTATGTGAGTGGTAGTGCTTATGACCTAGTCTGGCCTGGAGGGACTCAGTGAAAAGTTGTTTTGTTTTGTTCTGTTTTGATTTTGAGTTTTCATATCGGATTGACACCTATTAGCTTCTAACTTGAAACTACCAAGTATCCATCAGTAGGAGAAAGAATAAACAAGTGTGATATATCTGCACAATGAGTGCCCATCAATAAAGACAGGGAATTCTGATGCATGCAAGTACATAGATATAAAAGGTACCTTGGACGAAAGATCAGAAAAAAGAGGGCTGAGCCCCGGGGGCGTCGTGGTTGTGTGGGGGACTGCGGCCCACGGGACGGAGGTTCAATCCCAGCAGTGGGGCTGGGCCTCCGACTCCCACCTCCAGAGAGCACTGATGCGCCCCCCCCCAAAAAAAAAAAAAACTCCAGAAAAGAGAAATTAATTTAAAGCCCCAGGTTAGTACTAAGCCCGAGGGTATGGTATTGTAAGTGGAAAATATACATATTTTGTTGCATGGATAGTATATATAATAAAGTTGACAAAAACATGGATGAATGCTGTCCTTCAAAATTCTTTTCTAAATCTAGTGATTTTTTTTTTACTTGATAACATATTTATATTTAAAATTTACATGGGAGATTACATCAATCTAAATCAAAATGATGTATTGACTAAGTTGAGTCACTGATTTTTAATGTTTGTTAAATATATTTTTGAAAGGTTTAGTGCTTTTATACTTCTGACCTATCATTCACATACCATACAATTTAATAGTTCAATCATTAAAAAGAGTTGTGCGATGATTTTAGGACGCCAATCAATTTTAGAATATTTTTTTCCTTCTCATTGTTGTTAGCGCCCCCTTTTCTCCTTATTTACCCTGCCAGACCCCTAGAAAATTATTAATTTAGTTACTGTCTCTGTGAAAAATGTATTTAAAAAAAACAACAACAACAATGACAAATGAAGCAAAATCTAGAAAAGAAAAAGGTCGAGAATATTAAAAACTGGGACAAATTTAATATGGGTCAGAAGGGATGTCAGATGTTAAGTTAATACATTCTAACCTAACTACAACTGCCATAATCAGCTCTACAATGTTCTCTGATTGCAAAGCCAGTTGTACCCTTGGACTGTAGTTGGAAGGAATTCACTGGAGACTTAATCTTTGTGGGAGCCACCCTGCCTATGGATTTTGGCTTTCCACTGTCCTCCATAGCCTTCTGCAAAATAAGTGCTTAGAATTTAAGTTGTGTTTTCCATCCCTCTCACAAATTTGGGTTTTACTATTTATAGTCCTTGGAACACCCAGGTTGGTGTACTTTTTCTGTCTGGATGTGGCAGGCCCTCAGTTGGCTGCTTGTTTGAAGGTTTCAGATGCTATCCTGTGTCATAGCTGGACACCATCTGAGTTCTTCATCAGACTGTGCTGGAGCATACATCTTCCGTTAGGCGAGTACCAAGTAGGGTAATGTCAGATGAATGAATTCGTCTTAGATTAGGGCCACAATTAAAGTGTGAGCCCTCGTCCATTCATTACTCTACAATTAATATATGCCCCTGGTTTATTTTGGAGACATCATTATATTTGAGAACATTATAAATCACCCCCACGGGCATGTGATAATTATATGGTAGTATTATTAGTTTAGCCAACATTACAGAATTTAAAGCACTGTTGACAAAAGGAAACTACGCCTATAAAGGCCAGCTTTTTAAGCTGAAGTGTGTGAATTGCTCACTTGCACAGATTTTAGTATATGTGCTGCCGAAGCGAGCACCACTTGCATGGATTAAAAGCTTAAATGGCTGGATACTACTTACACAGATAATGACGGTTAAAGATGAGGGAAAACTTTCAATAACACCCATTCACAAGAACAGAACCACATGTGCTAGACTAACACATGCTTTAAAAAGAAAGAAAAAGCATGAAAGTAATAAATATATGAGGACTGAGCCCCGGTGGCATAAGTGGTTGAGTGTGGGACTGCAGCCCACGGGCTTGGCGGATCAAATCCAGCGGCGGCTCTCAGGAACAGCGCTGGGTAGCTTCCACGACCACCAGAGGGCAGTGATGCCCACAGAATAAATGAATGAATGAATGAATGAATGATACTCGTGGGCCACCATACATTAAGCACCCTCAAGGGAAGAAATCTAAATCAAAGTCCAACAACCATCCTATATGCTTGGAAGGCAGTCATCTACTGCTTTTCACATTGGCTGTTTCAGTCTTAAGTTCAAGGGCATAGCACATATTTCAGTTTCTTAAATATGTTACAGATGAGTTGAAGGTAAAGTGCAGTTTACTTAGTGTAGTTTTCAAATACGACCCTTATGGTATATTCTGTGAAGGGGGTTGTGCACCTAGAAAGGACAGAGTCTCAACATCCCAGTTTTGTATAGCATCAGTGTCATCACTGTCTGGAGAGAAACTAGGTCAAAAGTGTTCATTTAGGAGCATGAGGATCAGAGAAGAGTTTTGTGCAGGAATGTGCTTCATTTGAATTAGTTAACAAGCTAGTGGATAGGAAAGTATTTGTAATCCCTGAGCCAATTAGTACTGCTGAATATTCTCAGACAGATTAATTAATGAATTCTCTGCAGTTTTTAAGGTGTCTGCTAATGAATTTTTATTACTTAATTTTAGGAAACCGGAGCACCCATCTTGACTGATGATGTTAGCCTGCAGGTTTTCATGGATCATTTGAAGAAGCTGGCTGTGTCCAGTGCCAGTTAAGTAGAGGAGGAGGCCAGAGTGCTAGATTGTGTGCCCACAATTGATTATGAAGGCTTCATAGCATTCTCTTAACTTTTCTGGCAGCTTGTAATAAATAATTAAAGAAACTTTGTATGTAGCTTTTTAGGTTATAACTTATTTGTATTTCTTGTCTCTGTCTCTTTTCTAATACTATAAAATTATATGACTATAACTGTTTTAGTACTTGTAGATGTATATATGCTTTCTATATCATAACTTTCTGGTCTGTGTAAAATCAGAGTTAATGTAAATGAATTAATGTTAATGAGTAAGTAAAAAAAAATTACCACTAGTGTTCCACTTCAAAAATTTTGTGTAAAATGCATATTTAAAAACTGAATGAATTAAAAAAAATTTTAAGCCAAAACTTGTTAAAACATGTGTACAGGATCTAATTTTTCCCCCAAAGTGGTTTATTGGTTCGGAGTTATGGAAAATGCACAGCTTATATTTTAATAGTTACCTAGCACAGAGTACATAATTCATGCTATAATAATGTAGGCTTAGGCTGAACCCCGGTGGCGTAAGTGGTTGAGTGCGGGACTGCAGCCGGTGGGCTTGGTGGTTCAAATCCAGTGGTGGCTCTCAGGAGCAGCGCTGGGTAGCTCCCATGACCAACAGAGGGCAGCGATGCCCTAAAACAAAGCAAAACAAAGTTTATGGGGAAAGCGCCTCAAAGAGACAGTTTACAATTTGATGACTTGTTTTAAGAAGGAACCAAGTTATGTTGAAAATGAAGACTGCAGATCATCCACATCGGGAAACGGTTAATCTTGATGATACTGGGAAAGGATCAGTGATGAACAGTAGAAACGATAATAGCCAGTACCATAGACATCTCAATTGGTTCCGTTTATACAATTCTGACTAAAATATTAAACTGCTTAGAGTACAAAAGAGACTCCATCTCACAAATAACTTAAAGGATAGCATTTATTAAGACTTAAGAGACAAAGACAAAAGTTTTAGGAAAAAGAAATAGATCTGTGTGAGGGAAGCCACCAACAAGGTTAAAACGGCATCCAGGGGTTTGTTCAGAACGCCACGCTTTAAAAAGGGCATGGATCAGCAAAAGAAACAAAAACATGATTGGTGACAGATGAATACGTCACCAATACAGATGGGACTACAGAAGCAGAAAAGGGACCGTGATTAGGATCCATAACTCAGATCATGATGTAGAAGGGCTTACAAAATTGATCCAGGTTCTTGCAACCAAGGCAGTCATGGTGAGATGATTGCGTGACCCCTTGTACCTTTCTCATTATAGTGATCTCCATCAAGGACACAACTAGGCAAGCCCCTAAGAGAATGTCCTTCAGAAATAGTTATGGGGGCAATGACTCCCTGAGCATATGGGAGGAGAAGGGAAAAGGGGAACCAATAGCAGTGATGACTGTATAATCCCACTCAAGAGGAACAAGTAACAATTGTAGGTGAATGGACACATGGGATGGTGTGAGGCATGGAAAAATAAGGCTTCCTGTGGGGAAAAGAGGGGGAAAAGCTGATAACAGAGTTCAAGATGAAAGAAAATGTTTTCCCAGTGATGGTGGCAATAACTGTACATTATGTTTGATCTAATTGGATGATGGATTGCTATAACATCCATAAAGCTCCCAATAAAACTATTTAAAAATAGTTGCTCTCTGAACTGGCCAGAGGGATGGGAATAATCCACTTTCCAAAGCATTCTGCCTTAGAAAAATTATCTTCTTCTCTGGTTAAGAATCAGTTGTCTTAAAGTCTTGAAAATAAACAAGCGGCCATCTAGCTGAGAAACAACAGCCCACAGAAAGAAGCAGGTGTTGACAGAATCAGGTAGCAGGCATGAAAGAACAAAAATCATATCGTTATGTATGAGGGGGCTGTGGGGAGTGGAGACCCAAAGCCCATCTGTAGGCAGCTGCACATCCCCTTACAGAAGGGGTGCAGGGAGAAGACAAGTCAGGGTGCTGTATAGCAACAATGAAACAGAATTTTCCTCTAGTTCTTAAATGCTTCCTCCCCCGCCCACTATTATGATCCCAATTCTACCTTACAAATGTGGCTAGACCCGGACTGGTACAGGTAAGAGCTGGAAAAGGAAATCCAGGGCAGATCAACCTCAGGACCAACAACAGTGAGAGTCGGAATACCAGGAGAGTAAGGGAAAGGTGTGGGGAGAAAGGGAAAACCGCTAACAAGAATCTACATGTAACCCTCACCAGAGGGACAGACAACAGGAAAGTGGGTGAAGAGAGACATCGAACAGTGCAAGACATGAAAAAATAAATTATAAATTATCAAGGGTATGAGAGGGAGGGAGGGAAATAAACTGATACCAAGGGTTCGAGTAAAAAAATATTTTGGAAATTATGATGGAAACGTACAAATGTCTTTGACTAAATGGATGTATGTATGGATTGTGGTAAGAGCTGTACGACCCCCATAAAATGATTTATAAAAAATTAGAAAACAAAAAGCAATATATAATTATATTATGAAGTACTTATTTCTGATGACAAATAAATGAAATATTGTCCTGAAGTATGGTGTAGCAAGGGTAACAGTCTTCACACTGGGTACTCATGTGGGTGTATCTGCATGTGGGGAGACCTGCCTGGAGGATACAAACGTGGTGTCTCAGTTCTGTGAAAGGACCATTCGATCCCCACAGGGGTCTCCACCCACAGATTGAGAGCCGCTGCCCTGCAGGCTTACTGTGAATCAGGATCTACTGGATGCCCGAGAGCTCACCCACATTTGTCAAGTGTGTGTGTGTGTGTGTGTGTGTGTGTGTGTGTGCGCGCGCGCGCGCGCTTAATCTTAGCCATCCTAAGCCAGTACTGTTAAATCTATTCCAACTCAGAATGATGCCTTAAAAACATGGATCGAACTGCTGCCGCAGTGTTTCCAAGGTGGTAACGTTTACAGAGGTAGATTGCTGCATTTTTCTACCAAGGAATTGACTGGGTTTTTGTTGTTGTTGTTGTTGTTTGTGGGGGAGGGGGGTTGGCATCACTACCCTCTGGTAGTGATTTCGACAAGACAAAATTATAATAGTTTCGACAAGACAAAATTATAATAGTTTATAAATAATTATCAAGGATCCATGAGAGAGGGAGGAGGGGGTAGAAGAATGAGGAGCCAATACCATGGGCTTAAGTGAAAAGAAAATGTTTTGTGAATGATGATGGCATCAAAGGTACAAATGTGCTTTGCGTAAATGGGTGTATGGATGGATTGTGCTGAGTTGTATAAGCCCCAATAAAATGGTTAATAATAATAATAGTAATAATAATAAATCTCTTTCCTCTACACATGTACACATAAAAATCAAGCACAATCACATAGAGCTTCAGTTCTGATCAACATATAATGGTGATTTCTATGGACGTTGATGATATACTCCCCCTCTCATTCAGCCTCGCACCTCTCCACTCCTCCTCTTGTTAGGGGCTGTATAGTTGATTCCAACTCGCACAATGGAATGGAACACTGCCTAGTATTGCACCTTTCTTTTTTTAAAAATTTAATTAATTAATTTTTTCAATGATTTTATTGGGGGCTCTTACAGCTTTTATATTTAATACATCATTTGTATCAAGCATTTTTGTGCACATGTTGCCATATTCCTTTCCAAATATTTCCCACTTGAGCCCTTGGTATAAGGTTCTCTTTCCCTTTCCCTTTTTTTTTTAAATGAATCATTTTATTGGGGGCTAGTCTTGCATCTTTCTAATAATTCATTGCTTTTGTGTTTGAGGGCATTGTGTGGCTACTGTGTCAAGACGTCTCGCCTAGGGCCTTCCTCTTTTTTGCTACCTCTTCACTTTACCAAGCATGAGGTCCTTCTCTGGGGATTTGTCTACTCTGCTCATATGTCTAAACTATGTGAGCCAAAATCCCATCATCCTTGCCTCCGAGGCCCATTCTGGCTGTACTTCTTCCAAGATGGATTTGTTTTTTATAGGGAAGCTCTTAACCCACTCTGCCACCAGGGCTCCCTGATGGATTTGTTCTTTTGACAGTCCATGGCCCTTTCCATATTCTCTGATGACATCCTAGTTCATATGCAGCATCTTTTCTTCACTCTTCAATGTCCAGCATTAACATGTCTGAAGCTCTTGAAAATAGCATGGCTTAGGTCAGGCAAACCTTCATCCTCAATGTAACAGTCTTTACTTTCAACATTTTAACAAGGTCTTGTGCAGCAGATTTACCTAGTGCGATGTGCTGTTTGGACTTGAGTGCTGCTTCTTAGGGATTGATCATGGATCCAAGCAAGAGGAAGTCCATGACAATTTCAGTCTTGTCTACTTATCTGGATGCTACTTACTGGCCCAGTGGTGAAGAATTTTAATTTCTTTACATTGAATTGTCATGCACACTGAAGGCTGGAATCTTTGATCTTCATCAGCAAGTTCTTCAAGCCCTCCTCAGTCTCACCAAGCGAGGTTGTGATCATCTGCAGATCCATGGTTCTAGTGAGTCTTTCTCTAATCTTAACACCGATTTCTTCTTCATATAACCCAGCTTTTTTTTATTATTTACTCAGCATACAGATTGAATAAGTGTGGTGAGAAAATAGAATTCTGATGCACACCTTTCTTGTTTTATAATTATGTGGTATTCCCTTTTGTTCCCAAATCTGCTGAAGGTTCCACACGAGCCCCATGAAGTGTTCTGCAGTGTCTGTTCTTAAGGCTATGTATAGTTTGTTGTGACTCACAAAGTTGAATGCCTCTACAGAGTCATTGAAACACAAGTAAACATCTTTCTGGTATTCTCTGCTTTGAGCCAAGATTCATCTTATATCAGCAATAATACCCCCTTGTTTAATGTATTCTTCTGAATCTGGTCGAAACCTGTGGTAGCTCCCTGACAATGTACTGCTGTAACCTTTGCTGGATGATTTTCAGCAAAAATTTACTTGCATGTGATGTCCATGCTTTTGTTCTATAATTTGAGCATTGTGTTGGGCTACAATTTTTTTTTTTTTAGAATTGGTACAAATATGGATGTCTTCTGGTCAGTTGGCCAAGGAGCTCTCTTCTGAATTTCCTGTCATAAGTGAGTGCCTCTAGTATTTCATCAGCTTGTTGAAACATTTCAATTGGTATTCAGTCAGCCCTGGAGCTTGGCTAATGCTTTTAGGGCAACTTGGAGTGGTTTCAGACCCCTTGGTTCTTGCTCACATTCCACTTCTTAAAATAGGTGAGTGTCAATTAGTTCTTTTTGGTTACAGTGACTCTATGTGTTCTTTCCATCTTCTTTTGATGCTTCCTGCATCATTCAATATTTTGCCCATAGAATCTTTCAATGTTTGAGTATTGAATTTTCTCTTGTGTTCTTTCAGTTTAAAACATGGCTTGAACATGCTCTTCCTTTTTGTTTTTTTCCTTTTTTAACTCTAGATAGTTGCACATTTTGTTACATTTTATTTTGTCTTGAGCTGCTCTTTTAACTTTTCCATTCAGTTCCTCATTTAATCATTTGCCTTAGCTGCGCTATGATTAAGACTAAGTTTCTGTATCTCTGACATCCACTTTGATCTTTGCTTTCTTTCCTCTTTTGTAATACCTTTTGCTTTCTTTGCTGTATGATGTTCTTGATGTCATCCCACAGTCAATCAGGTCTTCTGTTATTAGCGTTTAAAGCATCAAGTCTGTTCTTGAAATGTTCTTCAAATTCAGGTGGTATATACTTGCTTGAATTTTGGTTCTCATAAACTTTTCATTTTCTTCAATTTCAACCCTACTTACATATGAACAATTGACGATCGTTCCACAGACATGCCCTGCTTTTAGCTGTGGATTGTGCTTCTCCTTCATCTCTTTTGACAGATGCAGTCAATTAGATTTCTGTGTGCTCCATTGCTATAGTATACATGTATATTCTCCTTTTGTGTTGTTAAAAAAATTCTTTGTTCTGAACAAGTCATTGGTTTTGAAAAATTCTATCAGCCTATCATTAGTTTTATTTCTATCACCAAAAATGTACTTTCTAACTACTGTTTCTTTCTGTTTCCAATTTATTTTGCATTTAAATCTCCAACAATTAACAATTTATGTTGATTGTATGTTTGATGATTTCAGACTGAAGCTATTAGAATTCTTCAATTTCTTGATCAGTAGCTTTAGTTGTTGGTATATACATTTAAATAATTATATTGATTGAATTTCCTTGTATAAGAACAGACATTTTCCTATGGTAACCTAGGGATTTGGTAGAGTGTAGTTGGCCATATTTCTACACTCACAACCACAGGCATGGAAAACTAGCCCTATATTGAGAAAGATCTCCATTGTTCCAAGGTAGAAAAGTTTTCAAATGAACATTCTCCTCCTTATTTACCACAATTGAAAAGCCACTCTTGAGGACCCATTTGAGTATTGGGACCCTGTACCCAACACCAGTATTGGACTTCCAAGATAGATCTTGAAATGTTCTTTTTGATGATTAATGTGATGTCATTCCTATTAAGTCTCATTCCTGGTATAGTATACTATATGATTTTCTGATTCAAAATGATGAATACCAGTCCAAACATTTCAGTTCCAACTATTAATTAATGTTCACAGCTGCTGCTTCTCGTTTTGAGCCATGTTCCATTAGCATATGAAGATCCCAAACACTTTACTTCCACAGGCTTTCTTCCACCCATGGCATTATGGCGGACTCTATTTTGAGAAGGCTGCTCTTTCTTCGACATAATTTGAGTGCCTCTTGACTTGGGGTGCTCACTTCTGATTCTTCTTCTATTCATTAGGTCTTCAGTGGCTAAGTCCTCTGAAGTGGACAGTCTGCTCCTTTTTCATAGTCTGGATGCTTACTCTGCTGAAACCTGTTCACTTTGGATGGTCCATGGTTCTGCTGGTATCTAAAATACTTGTGACATAGCCTTAAGCATTGTAACAATACACAAGTCACCACAGTACAACGAACTGATAAACGGTGGTGTCTGCTGCTAGATCACCATTATTTCAGGACTGTATACTTAGCAGTATCTATGTATGTGGGTTACACAATGAACTGCTAACCACAAGGTCAGCAATTCAAATCCACCTGCTGCATGGAGAGAAAAGATATGACCCTCTACTCCCGGGCACAGGAACAGCCTCACAGCCCCACAGAGACAGTTCTAAGTTGTCTTATGGGGTCGCTCACTGTATGTCAGCATCAACTCATTGGGAGTTGATGTTTGGTCCTCCTCCCTGTGTCCTCCCTTGTTTCCATAATTTTTAAAAATCATTTTATTGGAGGCTCATACAACACTGATCACAATCCACACATCCTTCCATTGTATGTCCAGCACATTTGTACATTTGTTGTCCGCATCATTCTCAAAACATTTGCTTTCTACTTAAGCCCTTGGTATCAGCTCCTCATTTCCGCCCTTCCCTCCACTCCCCTTTCTTTGCAAACCCTTGATAATTTATAGATTATTATTATTTTGTCATATCTTACACTGTCCAATGCCTCCCTTCACCCACTTCCCCATTGTCTGTACCCCAGGGATGAGGTTATATGTAGAACCTTATCATCGGTTCCCCCTTTGTAACCCAGCTTCCATCCACTCTCCTGGTATGGCCACTGTCACCACTGGTCCTGACGGGATCATCTGTCCTGGATTCCCTGTTTCTGGTTTCTATCTGTACCAGTGTACATCCTCTGGTCTAGCCAGATTGTAAGGTAGAATTGGGATCATGATAGTGGGGAGATGAAGCATTTAAGAACTAGAGGAGAGTTGTATGTTTCATCATTGCTACACTGTACTCTGACTGGCTCATCTCCTTCCCGCGACCCTTCTGTAAGGGGAACTTCTATATTTTTATGGACCTCCTTCTTTTTGTGTATTACTTTTCCCTCCACCCAAATTAATTTTTCTTCCCTCTAGCCAGTAATTTCCTCTCCCATTGTCTTACCCATCAAAGAATTTTAAGTGTGAAAAACTTTTTGTGACTTTTTACAATAGTAATTTCAGTCATCATAACATCCTTCAGGTTCATCCGCTTATTGACTCAGTAGTGGGGAGTTTTTTGTTGTTGCTGTTTTAAGTTACATAGTGTACACCAGCATGAAGATTGACAATAAAATGGGTTGTCTTTTTTTTGGAGGGGGGGGCCTCACTGCCCTCTGGTGGTGGGAAATGGAGGCCCAGCCTTTGCTCCTGTGGAGCTGGAATTGAACCTTCATCCCAGTGGGCCGCAGACCCGCGCACAACCACTACACCACCAGGGCTCAGCCCCAAAATGGGTTGTGGGGCTCAGTCCCAAAATAGATTGTCTTTGTAGAATGTTTTTTGAAATTTGGCTACTATGTAGGGCATATATGCCTTTTTCTTTGGAATTTACACTTTGAGGAGTCACAGAAAGGTTTCATTAACTCAGGTTTTAAAGTCAGCATGAGGAATGACTGTTAACCACTTTCAAGCAAAAGTGCAAGGACAATCTCTAAATCTCAGACGTCTCAGGATGTCTTTGTTGAGTCCAGAAAGCAGGGTCTAGATTTCAGTGACTAACAACAGTTAGGTAAATAAGGTAAAATGTTTTCAATTTGCTTTGTTTTATTTCTAATGCAGGGGAGAGGGAAACAGAAATATCACAAGTGTTTCTGTAGATGGTTCTGTCATCCCTGAGATGATTGTGCTAGCTTCTCATTCTATCCCTTGGTGGGCATCTGAGGGTTTTGTCAGCCTTCTGCTGTGTAAAAGTGGTACTTCAGGGTGGAAATGGCTGGGATCACCCAATCGGTCCACCAACTGGATTCAGAGTCAACAGTCGTGATGAGGCTCTCCAAAGCCTTGCTTACCTTTGATCTGTCATCTGGATGCAGCTCCCCAATGATGTATTCTTTGGACATTTCTCTCGCATCAGTAGAGTGCCCAACATCCTCAAAATTCTCAGTAGCATCACTGTCAGCCTTTTCCTTTAAGACTTCTTTTCCACAAGGATGTTCCTCCAGGAACTTGGCCAGGTCCTATTTGACTTTGTGGTGCAGGATGAGCCAGGTGCTCTCATTGTGGTTGTGCTTCTGGATTTCCTCTAGGGTATAGTATATCATGGATTTCTGCGCTGCCTCTGCCACTTGGAAACATCAGCAAACCCCCCCCCCCAACCACACACACACACTGGTGTCCTGCACAAATGAGCAGCAAGGGACATGGGCCTACTCCATACGCCCAGCTAGGGGCACCACTGTTGCTGGGGGGAGTTGGGCAGCCAGGAGCAGAGAAAGCTTTTGTCATGTGGCCCTTTGTAATATATAGGGTTCGCTAGAGAACAAAAACCAGGAGCTTATGATTTTATAAACACACACATACACACACACACACACACACACACCAAGGAATATAACAGCTAATTAGTCCATATAACAATACAGACGATTCAGTTCAATTCACTTCTGTTAATATACTGGAAGTCCTTCAACTTGAGGGCTATTCAGTCCAAGGTCAAATTTTCTGGAGGGCAATGCAGGCACTCAGGCTGCTGGCAGCAAACAGCAGGACGGGTCACCCACAGTCAGAAGCGCAGAGCTTGGTGAAGCAGGCCCTCAAGCAATGCCAGATTATTGAGATCTGACAGCCTCAAGCTCAAGCGATGCATATACCAGTAGCATGGGTAAGCAGGTTTCTAAAGAATGTCAAGCTCTAGCTATATGATCCATAGGTTCACTATTCCATGGGTAGGGTAGCTCAGAAGTCATAAGTTGAGGCAGAGAACTAGCTAAAGCAGTCTCACGCTGGTCCAAATCACCAGAGAGCACGAGAGGGAGAGAGAGGGAGAGAGAGAGAGAGAGAGAGAGAGAGAGAGAGAGAGAGAGAGAGAGAGGTGGGACTTGCCAAGCCATTTATCTCTTTGCCCTCCAATCAAACTGGGACCTTATTAATCTCACATGTTCCTATTAGCCAGGTTGACACGATAAAACTACCTATCATGCCCTTCTAGTTGACATCCACATCCACCTGTTTGTCTTTGAGAAATTTATAAAAATGTCATAGAAATTGCATTATTTACGTTATGCTAACTCTATTTAGTAAAAGGGATTTTAAAAAAACTACAATTAAGTAAAACAACTTAGGTTACAACATATTGTATGATGAAGGAGAAAAGGGACACTGGGAGGGGAGGTAGTGGTGATCTTGAATGAGGCTAGGGTATAAATGATAGGAAAGACTTTTAGAAAGCAGGAAAAGATGGAACCCAGAGCACAGAAGGACTATGAAACTCTTGGTTGTCACGTCAGTTCTATAACCTAGAGTCACAGTGAACCTATAGTACAACGTGGAACAGCTTCATGGGGTTTCCATGGCTAAATGTAATCTTTTAATAAAACAGCCTGACCGCAAAGGAGTTGACTTCAAACTTAACCACTGCACTCCAAGGGCTCCTGGAAGGAGCATCAATGAGCGCTAGGATGACCCTAGGTCAGTGGTTCTCAACCTGTGCGTCTGGA
>PVJH01018116.1:0-46035 GCA_004026705.1 Nesogale talazaci | reverse complement strand
GAACAACATTTGTCGACATGTGTCTCTGCAACCAGCAGATGACTGCAGGCAAGTTACCGCAGAAATATGCTTCGCAGGCGCATTAGGGCGCCTTCTATGAAAAGGTCCAATCCAAAGAGTGGCTTCCGAGGGCACTTGCTGGGCCAGTCAATTCAAGATAGGAAGATCAACTCAGAAGGGCATGGCAACTTTTTTTTTTTCTTTTTTGCATCTCCCAAGTGGCTTAAAAGGGGGAGTGCTAGCTGAAAGAGCAGCAGATCCAGCTAACCAGCGACTGCGCAGAAGCAAGATGACCTCTCTGCTCCCATAAAGACTTGCAGCCTCGGAATCCCAAAGGGATCATTGTCCTCTGTCTCCCTGAGTCGCTATGAGTCAGACCCAGCTCCATGGCAGTGAATTCACCAGTGAATTCACAGTTTAAGGAGCCATGTGGATACATTTTTGCAAAGGACACAAGGAAGTCCCTGGGGCTTGTTATGAAAAAGCTTTACAAAGATGGGGAACTTCCATGGCGGGAAAATCCAGGAAAAGTGTGCCAAGGAATTTTTCTTCCCATCATGAAGCATTTGCTCTTTCCTTCAGGGCCGCAAGAAATGTTTTGTTAGAAAACCTTTGACCCTAGACTCTTCAACCCTGGCCTTGTCCCTCAGATATCTCTTTTTGTCCCTAAAATTTAAAGAACACATAATGTGAATCCCTTTTCATTGTGATGAAAATCAGAGAGTGCAGAATTCTTTGGGAAATGATTAGCAAGATGAAAATACGACCTCCAGTCATGGACAGATCTAGACGGGGGGACATGTTAAAACATAATAGCTTCACATTTGAAGTTTTTGTTTCAAAAATCTATCATTTTGTCACAAGGTTTTTTTGACTTACCTTTGTATGTATCGTGTTCTTTACACAATCATCCTTTTCTCTCATGTGCTCCTCGTTGGTATCATTTACTTTGGTGGTTTGAGCAGGCTACGTTCCTTTGGCGCTACTTCCCCCTCATCTAAAATAGCACATGTAGACCATCTAGAGAGTGGTCCCTCCTCCTTGCACCAGTCCCTGAACATTATTCTCTCTAGATTTCTGCTATGTTAGAAGTATGGAGTCATACAATACTTACACATATGACATTGACTTATTTCACTGAGCATTGTGTCCTCCTGATCAATCTTTGCTACAAAATAGTTTGTAAACTCAACGTTATTATTTAAGTTTATATAGTGTTCCACTATAAGTATGTATTGCATTTTGCTTCTCCACTCATCCACTGAAAGGCGCTTAGGCTATTTAATTTATGAGCTCTCAGTTACCCATCTGTCTTCTGCTATTTGTACATTTGTATTTGTTTGTTCATCTGTTTTTCTTTCAATTAGGGTCAATGATTTCCCCCCACCCCCCACCCCCAATGTTATCTTTCAGGCAATTTGAGTTTTAGGTTTAATATTTAGGCCTTCAAGCCATTTTGATTTAGTTTCCATGTGTGGTGTGAAGTATGGGTCCTGTATTATTTTTTCATATGGCTATCCACTTTTGCCTTTAAAATTATTTATTATTACTATGGGGGCTCTTACAGGAAATTATAACAATCCATACAAACATATTTGTATATATGCTGCCATCATTTTCAAAACATTTTCTTTCTACTTGAGCTCTTGGTATCAGCTCCTTTTTCCCCTCTCCCTCCCCCACCCTTGATAAATTATAAATTATTATTGTTTTCATATCTTACAACATCTGCTGTCCCCCTTCACCCATGTTGCTGTTGTTTGTCACCATCATGGGCAGGAGTTGGGGGAGGGGATGAGGGAGTAGGGTAAGCAACTCTCATTGTGATTGGTTCCCCCGTTCTTCCCCTCTCCCCTTCCCCCCACCCTTATCTGTACCTGTGTACATGCTCTGGTCTAGATGGGTTTGTAAGATAGAACTAGGGTCATGATAGTTGGGGTGGAGGTGTGGGGCATTTAAAAACTGGAGGCATGTTGTATGTTTCGTCAGTGTTATACGTATGCATTAGTGCATATGTCCGATGCAAGTCTGTAAAGTCCTCTTTTTTGTTGCAATTTGTGTATTTGCAATAAATAAGTCATTGGTCTTAAAAAATTCTATCATGCAATTTCCAGCTTCATTTCTCACACCAATGTCAATTGTTTTCAATTACTGTTCCTTCAACTTTGCATCCTGATGACCAATAATTATTAATGCATCTTGATTGCACATTTGATCGATTTCTGGCTAAAGGCTTATAGAATTCTTCAATTTCTTTATCACTAGCTTTGATGGTAGGTGGCTAAATTTGAATAAGTTA
The DNA here is from genome assembly GCA_004026705.1 of Nesogale talazaci. Taxonomy (NCBI): domain Eukaryota; kingdom Metazoa; phylum Chordata; class Mammalia; order Afrosoricida; family Tenrecidae; genus Nesogale; species Nesogale talazaci. The sequence continues at coordinate 43,736 of PVJH01018116.1, read as the reverse complement.
TATTGATTGGATTTCCTTGGAATTCAGACAGATATAAAACTAACACAGAGAGCATTGTACTTCAAGATAGAACTTGAAATGTCCTTTGTAAAGAATACAACCTCTTGACTGTATCATTCCCAGCATAGTAAACTATAAGATTTTCTGATGTGCAATGGAAAATATCAATCCATTTTAGCTTTCTAATAACTAGAATGTTGATTTTTATGTATTCCATTTCATATTTTACAATTTTCAATTTTCCTGGACTTATACTTTGTGCATTTCCAGTACAGATCCCTAACTTATGTTTGCAGCTGTTTTTTTTTTTCATTTCAAGTTGTGCCCTCCTAGCAGAAGAAGGTCCTGAAGGCTTTATCTGCATCACGATGGTCTACCTTGAGAAAGCAGCTCTTCCTCGGTCCTAATCTGAGTGCCTTCCCACCCAGGGGGTTCACTTTCTGGCACACTCTCTGACAGTATTCTGCTTCTTTCAGGAGGGTTTCAGTGTCTGACAATGTTTTAATGCTGTCCATGAAGTTTTCCAAGGCTAATTACTCCAAAGCAAACAGTCTCTTCCTTCTTCTTAGTCAGTTCTTAGTCTGGAAGCTGGGCTGAAACTCACCCTCCATAGGCGACCCTGGTGGTATTTGACAGAGCCATGATATTGCTCCCAGCATGACAGCAATGTAAAAGCCACCAAAGTATGACAAACTGAGAGACGAGTGATAGAATCCAAAGGGGTTCACTTTTAATTCTGTGGGTCCACAAGTCTAGCTCCACCAAGTGCCCCGTGGTGCCTTATGACTCCATAAATCATCTGCTTAAAGTTTCTCATCTTTCTCGATGTATGAACTGGAAACTGCCTCCTTCCAGGGTCCCAATTCCTGTTCTCTTGTGCCGCCATCTCTTGCTGTCTTCCATGCTACAAAGCCCTGGATCCAAAAGACCTATTTCACTCCTTGATCTTTTTTCTGGTGGTTGTGAGGTCTCCATTTCTAGTCACCTTTTAAGTTTAGTGGGATGGGCAACTGGCCAGTCGCTCTTTAATGTTTCATTCACTTTATTTGTATGTTCCTATTCCCACAAGGGCGGTATGCACCATGTCTCATTATTAGCAAGCTATCCAATTCCCTTAGTGATGCATAGGCACTTCTTTTTCATAGTTCCACCCAATCATCTGGAGGAAGTTACAATTATAGCCAGAAGAGCCATATTCAGTAATTCATTGCACTACAGTGTTGTATGTGATCAAATGCCTTCTCTGTTCCCGTTGAGATGACGTGGTTCTTTCCCTTTACTGTATTTCTTTAGAGAATTACATTGTTTGCTTTTTTAATGTTGAAGATTCTTTGATTCTTTGTATGAACCCCACTTGACCTTGGAGTATGATATATATCATATATAACTATATAAAAATTGTTATGTTCATATATAAGTACATATGGAGTATGATATATATTTATAAATTGTTGTTCAATTATCTTGGATACAAGTGTGAGAATGTTTGCCTCTATAATTCACAAGAAATATTTGTCGGTAGTTTTCATTTTATTTGTGTGCTCTGCCTGGTTTTGATATCAGGATGATACTGGCTTCACAGAATGAGTTAGGGAGTATTTCTTCTTTTATGCCTTCTAAGAGTTAGAGTAGAATTGGTGTCAACTGTTCAAATGTTTGCTACAATTTCCTGTCAAGCTTTCTGGTCCTGGACTTCAAAGCAATTTTTGTTTTTTATTGTTGGCAGTTTTTTTAAATGACATCTTCAGTCTCTTCTTTTGTTCTGAGCTTGTTTTTCTGCCTCTTTTTGTGTTAATTTAGGAAAGCAGCATTTCTATGACTTTGCCCATATCTAGTTTCTCAAATTTGTTGGAGTTCCATGTTTCATAAAATCCTATTACAATCCTCTGTATCTTTGTTGAATCAGTTGTAATGTGTCCAATTTCACTTCTTTCTTTGGTTATTTGCCTTCTACTGTTTTTCTTTTGTCAATACAGACAGTGGTCTAGCTAGTTGCTCATCCCTAAGAACCAGCTTTTGCTTTCCTTGAGTCTTCTGTTTTCTTTCTTTTTTTCTTTCTGCTTAAAGGTTTTTTGCCCTGATTTTTATTACTCTTTGCTTCAGGCAACTTCCACCCTGTTTTGTTCTTCTTTTTCCAGTTGTTCAAGCTGCCCCCTTGAATCTGTCCTCTTTCAGTGTGGACATTCATGGCTGTGATCCCTGACCCAGCACTGGTTTTGGTGTGTCACGAAATTTTAATATCTTGTACCTTCCTTTTTATTTGACTCTAGATATTTAAAATTTCACTTTTGTCATCTATAGTGACCTGTAACGTCCTCTTTTTTGTTTGCTTCTCTGTCCACCTGTTCTAGTGTCAGTTCCCTCTTGAGGTGGATGGGTGGGGAGGGCTAGACGGGGGGACGGGGGGGACGTAAAGATGACTCTTAACTGCCATGCCTGCCAATAGTCAAAACACTCCTTCCACACACAGAGTAAACCCCTGGTGGATTCCCTGTTATAATGGACCAGAGATATAAATAGCACTTAAAAATCATTTTATTAGGGGCTCTTAGAGCTCTTATCACAATCCCTACATATATTGTGTCAAGCACCTTTGCACATCTGTTGCCATCATCGTTTTCAAAACATTTTCTTTCTACTTGAGCTCTTGATATCATCTCATTCCCCCCCCCCCGCCCCCGCTGCCCTGCCCTTCATGAACCCTTGATGATTTATTTAATTTTTTTCCATGTCTTACATCAACCGCTGTCTCCCTTCACCCACTTTTCTATTGTTCATCCCCCTGGGAGGAGGTTCTATGTCAATCATTGTGATCAGTTACCCTTTTCTCCCCCTACCTTCCCCTTCCCTTCCTAATAGCATTACTCTCATTTGGGTCTTGAGGGATTTATCTGTCCTGGATTCCCTGTGTTTACAGCTCTTATCTGTACCACTGTACATGCTCTGGTCTAGCCAAATTTGTAAGATCGAACTGGGATCATGACAGTGGAAGTGGGGGGAGCCAGATGGACTTTGGATCTCTACTCTGTCTTCCCCCTCTGTGTTAGTCCGGGTAGACTAGAGGAACAAAATTTCAGAGACACGCATATAGGTATAAGGAAAAGGTTTATATACAAAAGGAATGGGACATGGAGAAAGCATCCCAGCCCAGTCCAGTTCAAAGTCATAAGTCCGGTATTAACCCATATGCCCGAAATCAGTCTATAAAGTCTTCTTCCGACTCACAAAGTCACAGGGCAGTGGGTGCAGAATCCCGGTGCTGGCAGGGCACCTCGCCTCCAGGGCTCAACAGCAGAAGCAACTCATTGCTGGCAGAGGTCTCCATCTGGCCGGCCCAGCTTCAGAGGTCTGGTTCCATCAGGGCAAAGCTGTGTGGTCTGTCCGCCAGCTCCTCCAGCTTCTCAAATGCTGCCAGCTTGCCTTGTCCGTGATTAATCGTCTCTGAAACTAACTCCCAACAACTGGGGAAGATAGCTTCTCATCTTCACGAGGGAAATACCGTGAGATTTCCCAGGAGTCTCAGGTGAAAGACATGCCCACACAGAGGCCTCGGGCTACTCAGTGGCTTTCTTCAGATTAACAGGCCAGACTCCACCCCTACATTTCAATTATAAAATTAACATAAGCACATGACTGCCACAACCTCAGTCATATTTTTATATATTTTTTGTCCTGGGTCTTTGATGCCTGATACCTGATCCCAGCGACACCTCATGATCACACAGGCTGGTGTGCGTCTTCCACGTGGGCTTTGTTGCTTCTCAGCTAGATGGCCGCTTGTTTATCTTCAAGTCTTTAAGGCCCCAGGCGCTGTATCTTTTGATAGTGAGTAGCACTTGTTATCATGCAGAATATATTGCAAAGTGAATTGTTACAGAAGAAATTAAGTTAAAATTAGCACCCTATCATTTGATCTCCCTTATGATCCATTTAAATTTATTGTAGTTTTTAATATTTTCTGCTTTCTTTTTGATGTAGGTCTTTATGTGTTTTACTTTGTTGTTCTTGTTAAGTTTTTTTATTTTAATGTTTTTGTGTTTATGAAATCCAGGATAGGTAAATCTATTGTGAGGGTAACTGGATTAATGATTCCTTGGGGAGATATCAGGAAAAGTTGGGGGAAAATAGGAAGCTGATAATGATGACTACAAGAAAGAAGAAAATGTTCTAAAACTGATTGTGATGAGGATTGTACAACTCTTCTTGATGTGGTTGAACAGAAATGTATTATCGATATACCAAAAGCCTGTTAAAAAGAAGCAATTTGCAAATACCTTAAAAAAATAACTGTCGTAACACCAAAAAAAAAAAAAAAGTCTATTTCTTTCAGGACCTACTGGTTTTGTAATAGCAGAACACTTTGTAATATTTGGTCCACCATGCTGCTAGAATAGGAAGTCTACATATATATTACATTGTTAGTTTAAAAGAGGAAATAAAAGAAAAAAATCTCTCTCTTCCACTCCAGGTTCATTGGGTAACATTTCTGCCATGGGAGTGAACTCACCGTATCAACTCATTTACCAGTCCTCAACAGCGTGTCTGAGTTTTTCCCTCTCCACTGTGAAGGAGAGCAAGAAGAAAGTAGGTAAATATTCTTCCCACCCAGCAAGACCATCTTTGGCGATGGTATCAGGGAAGGTGGGAGAGAGTCCTCGATAGCCGGTGGAAGCGGTGGGATGGTGTGATTTGGCCTTCTGATCGGAACACTACATTGGAGGCCTCATAGCTACCAACTCAGACCTTTTTTCTTTCTTTTTTTTTTTTGGCAGGGGGGTGGGGGGGCATCACTGCCCTCTGGTGGTGGGAGTAGGAGGCCCAGCCTTGCTGCTGGATTTGAACCTCCGTCCCAGTGGGCTGCAGTCCCGCGCACAACCACTACGCCACCAGGGCTCAGCCCCAACTCAGACCTTTTTATGGAAGACTGATGAACCACAGCCTGGTCATTCCACCTGTAGCCTCATCCTCGGGAAGATTCTGCATCCTTCACTCACGGCGACGCGCTTCCATCACCTCCTCACCAAACCCCCATTTCCTGTCTTCTACAGTATTCCAAACTCTGCCCTTCTGCCCAAAGAGATTGGCGTTGATCCTGGCCCCATAGCAAGTAGTGGAAGCAGAATGCACTCAGATACCAGATCTAGCAGATGTCAGGTGTGTGTCCAACACTGGGCGAGTCTGTGTAGGGAGAAAACAAACACATAAAAGACACTCCTATTACGTAGGAGACGCAGAAGAGTAGAGGAGAGCAAACGGCATAAAAGTAACTATGCCACCACAAGGCTGTAGAAGCAGCTTGTGTCGGAGCAGGAGAGGAGCGGAGCACCGCATTCTAGAACTTTCAAAGTGATCATGTAAAGGGGAGGGATCAGATAGATCAGGTAGGCTATGGAAAGTAGGAAAGCTCAAAGACTGTCCCAATTGTTCCCACAGAGACTGGAGGTAAGGCTGGATATTGAGGAGCTTGGGTTTTATTCCCACCCCTGCCCCTGACTGACTGTGTAACTTTCCTCCCTCCAGACTTCACGCTTCTTTTTTGGTAAAGTAGGGATGGCTATGGGGTGGGTCAGCATTGCTTAGGAGTCATGTGTGTCTTAGCAACATGTGTTTTTCTAAAATTACTGTATTCCTTTATGTTGTCACTCAGCACATGGAGTTTGAACTATATCCTTCCAGCTGTAGAACCAATATTCACCGGACACTTACTAATTGTCAGTTACAGTTCTAAAGGTTGAAGATACAGGCTCCCCTCCCCCCACCCCCATGCAGTTAAAATTCTCAGCTTGCCTGGGCCAGGCGTAGACTCATCTGCTCATCTCTGATTTCTCCATCTTTATCTCCGTGGATACAGCTCATCCCACGTGACCCAATAACCACTCCAGGTCTGATCATACCCCCTCCTGAACTGGCCCTAAATCTACACAGACACTCTGAGGCAAACAAAGTTATCCTCGAAGTATCCAGCAATCTTATGATCCTTTTTTACCTCGTGGCCTTCAACAAGGTTGTTCAAAAGCCAGCATTAAATAAGTTTGTGTTTCTCTTTGTCTATGTGTCTGTCTTCCCTGCCACTCCTCTAAGAAACAATTTTCATTATGACTTTACATACTACAGTATCCCCACTGGGAGGTATGTATATTTGGGCTTTTGGAATTTCTTATCAGTTTTTAATAGTGCCTAGGAATTATTCTTACACGTACATGTTACCATAGGTGATTGACTATCTTTAGCAGTTTATCATTAAAGTAACAACTGTATGTCCTACTTTACTCAGGAAGGTCCAAGTTTATGCTTATTGCCCTAGCATAATTGTTAATTATGTTCACTATCTAAAAAGCTTTCTGGTTTGGACAATGTATCATATAATCATTCTGGGTTTATGTCATTTTGTGTTGCATACATATGTGCTGTCACACCTCAGCCTCCTCCATTCCCTACTTAGCAGTCCGGGGCATAAAGTATTGGAACAGACAGACCAACTGCCTCAGCGGGCAGTAGCTACATTTGAGATGGAATGGCCCATTTGAGGAAGAAAACTGGGGGAAGTGCATATCTCCAGTGTTCCTAGTGGAAGCAAGAAGTGGTAAACACTGGATGCTCAAGCCAGCAGGTGGTTCTGGAATGCATTCCAACCGGTACCTGGACCTCAGGCCTGGGGTCTCTGGTTGCTGGTGGCAGGAGCAGAACCAGAAGGAACCAGGAACTCTGGTGAGGATGTTTGAGACCAAGAACAATGCCCAAGCACTAGCCAGAATCTCCCAACATGGCTGATTGCAAGGATCGGTCCAATTGGAGGCCCCCAGGGTCCAGATGGCACCTGAGAAATGCTGCAGCCTGAAGCCAGGTAAAGCGGAAGCCTTACGTGTGAAGAGGAGCGGATGACCCCAGGCAGGTGGAGCAGTTGAGGTCGGGCCTAACACACATCCCTCAGTTGAGATCCCTGAAACTTCAGTCAGCGGGCCACTTCTACAGTCATATTTCTTTCTCAGAGCCTAAGCTTTCCGGACACTAGGCACAAGGCTAACAGCACAAGCAAGTGCAATAAGTAGAAGCCGTTGTCTTTCCATCTCAATGGACCAATAGTGCTTCCCGAAGCAACCTCTGAACTTAGGAAGCAGCAGAGACATGAGAAAGCCAATTTAGACAAAATGGAGGGCTAGTTTTTGTTTTGTTTTGTTTTCAATCGGAAGCACCAAAAAGGAATAAGTTGTGGTGTGGACAGCAGCCATGTCAATGCACTGCACAATGAAACCCAGGCTGCCTCCTCAGTTCTCACAAACGGTTTCCTAATAGGCGCTTAAGGGTTACCTTGTGCAGATACGAATCTTTTGTGTAACTGACCTGCCAAGGATTTAGATGCCCAGAAAGCGTCAAACCACACTCCCGTTATCCTGGTTCTTGGGGGAAGTGCTGTTCTTCTGTCTTCCTCAAGTGAATAGCATGGCTCAAGAAATGATGTCCTAAGACCACCCCCCAACATCTTTGTCTGCACAGGGAAATCCAAAACTCTTGACGAGCCAAGTCCAACCATCCCACGGACCTCGGAAAGTGTGGAGTTCAGCGACCCCTGCCCGGAGGCCAGAGAGAAGCTGCAGGCCATGTGCCGTCACATGTGAGCACCTCAGGAATGGGGGTGGGGGGGCCTTGGTGTCTTCACAATCCTCCCCACGCAAGGCTGAGAAATGATTGCCAAGGAGGGAGGTGGTTGCGAGGGCCCATCAGTGCAGCAAAGGGGGTAAGGGGGAGACAGGCAACTCTGTCTGAATCATATCAGGACACGCCGGCCACTTTCTCCTTATAATCGTGAAGAGGATAATGTCCATCCCTTGACATGCACAGAGAGACGTGCATGTACACTGCCTTTCCCATGCCCCATTTGTAAGTCTTTGTCCTCACTAAATTCTGATGTGAAAGACCTAATTAATGCCTGCTTTTTTAAGTCATGGAAAAAAACCATGGCAAACTAGGTTGGTGAGTAGTTTTCTGAGTTCCCACAGCCCTGCCTATCAGTCTTCAGTTGTAGGCTCCTTTGTCCCTGCAGTGTGGCTTTGTTCGTCTTGTTCTTAATGTTGGCTCGTTTTCAATTTAATGACTCTGTGTTCCAAGTTTCTATTTCTGAACAGGACGTGTCAAATGTTCTTCTTCCTTCAAAAAAAAAAATGCTTCTCCAATGAAACAAGGCTACTTACCTGGATTGTTAATAATAAATTTGATGAAGTGGATCCCACAAGTCCTAGCAAGTGATCCTACATTTTGCCAAAGTCCCAGACTATAACAGATTAAAAACATGTGTAGAGCCTACAGGTCACCTGATTGACCTATTCTGTAAATTGGACTCTGTAGGGCAACCTCCCAGTGCCACAAGTCCAGGCAGCAGGCCAGGACCTGGTCTTTGCGAAATGCTGAGACATTCCACTTCTTTCTAAAAGTACTGTCTTTGAGGATAAGGGGATAGACACGTATGAAGACAGGGAGAGCATAGGGAGTCTGGGAGCTGAGAATTACAAAGGGAACTCGAGAACCTTCTTAGGGAGAGTCAAATAAAGTCAAATCTCTTTCCCTGCAGAGAAGCAGAAAGGACCCTGTGGAAAGGAAAAAATTTCATATACCCCGTGATATTCCGTAACTACAGGACCAAGGGACCCAGTTACTCATCGTCAACCACCAAAAAGGACTCAGGGTTGCAATCCACCACTTCCCTCCACCCTCAGTCCACAGCCCAGCATCTTTCCACTCAACACCTTCACCACAGCCGGCACTCTCAAGAATGGAAAGGGAACAAGAAGCCCACCAAGTTGCACTACACCTTCTATGATGGGTCTTCTTTAGTTTAGTATCCTTTTACCTGGTGGTCCCTGCCTTCTCAGCGACGCAGCCTGGCTCTCTGACCCTCTCCCCCACGCCCCGCAAAAGGAAGCTGCAAGTTATCGAGTTGATTCCAGCTTGTGATGGCCTCCGGTGTGACCCACAGGATCCCCATGGATCGGTTGAGTGAAGTGAAAACCAGGAGTGTCTTCTAATGTACCTGTCGCTACACTCAAGCCCTTGCCTGAGACACCTAGGGACAACCTCCTCACCCTCCAAGTCCCCACCAGAAGTCCAGGGCTTTAAAAAGCTTTTCAGGGTTGACACGGGTCTTCAGTTGATCAGAGAAACTGAATGGTGTGTCCCTAAGGGGATTAAGAGTTCTTCCAGGTCAAAGTCAAGAAGGAGCATCAGAGGGAGAAGCAAGTTCTGGGACCCCTGTCCAACTCCATTCTTTCAGCAAGAATGTACCCAACCTCTACCACTACACGCAATCATGTCTGCCCATGCCTGGACCTTCAGAGTCCTTGCCTCCAACAATCTGCCAGGTGACAAGAGGGTGAATCGCTGAGGATAATGTCTTCCAAATTTGTCCATGTCACATGGTGTCTGAAAGTCTCCTTGTTTTTAAAAAGATGCATCATATTCCATTGTGTGTGTACCAGAGTTAATTTATCCGTCCCTATACAGATGAGGTTTTTGATTATTTTCTTTTTTTACTGTTATAGAAATTGCTATGATAAATAGGGGAGTATATATAGCTGTTTGCATTTTGCTCTTTACTTCTTTAGGGCATGTACCAGGTAGAAAGATGGCAAACCTAAGGTGTGATCATTTGTTTAAGGAAGCAACATGCTGTTTTCCATAGTGGCTGCACAATTCTGCAATCCCACCAGCCACATAGGAGCATTCCCATAGCTCCGCATGCTGGGTAGCAGTCATCTTATATAGAGTGGCTGAGGTTGCATATCTTTTTTTAAAACTAGCTCGTGTGTCACACAAAATCGAAATCAGTTTAGATTTTACTTTCCCTTCTTTTATAACCACTTAAAGTGTTTAGATCTGATGGGTAAGGAAACTGGAGGATTTTTAATGCTATGATCCTTTTTTTGTCATTAAAAAATCAAATTATTTATATATTACTAGTTCCCCCTTTTATCTGTGGAATTGAATACACACAAAGAAAAGCATACTATCCTTAGTTGCATAATCCATCGCATTAGATCTGTCACTGTATCCCAGTGGACACCCCATGTCTGTAACTCTTCTTAGTTTTTCCCCCAACCAACCCTTATTCCTCCCCCTAGTCCCCAGAGTCAAGAACTCTTCAAAGTATTTTTCTTTAGTGTGAAATCATTTTATTCCTTTATAGTAATGGAGTCATGGAATATTTATGTTCGTGAGCTTGACTAACTTCGCTGAGGATAATGTCTTCCAAATTTGTCCATGTCACACGGTGTCTGAAAGTCTCCTTGTTTTTAAAAAGATGCATCATATTCCATTGTGTGTGTACCAGAGTTAATTTATCCGTCCCTACACAGATGAGGTTTTTGATTATTTTCTTTTTTTACTGTTATAGAAATTGCTATGATAAATAGGGGAGTACATATAGCTGTTTGCATTTTGCTCTTTCTTTCTTTAGGGCATGTACCAGGTAGAAAGATGGCACACCTAAGGTGTGATCATTTGTTTAAGGAAGCACCATGCTGTTTTCCATAGTGGCTGCACAATTCTGCAATCCCACCAGCCACATAGGAGCATTCCCATAGCTCCGCATGCTGGGTTGCACTTACTTTGTGTGTCCTTTAACTTTGTAAGAATATCATGTGAGGCAGTATTTCATCATTGTTTATATTTATATTTTTCTTTTAACTAATGATCATGACCATTTCTTCCTATGATTGTTGGCCACCTGAATATCACCTTGAATAAATTGCCTGTTCCTATCTTGTGTCTACATTTTTATTAGGTTACTTGTGGTTTTAATTTTTTTAAATTAAGGTGTTGTTTTCTACAGATTTTGGAAGTTTGTTCCTTCCTTCTAGGTTTTCCAAATTATTTATCATGTAATCACCACCTTCATTTTTCTCACCAAGGTCATATTTTCTAACTATTTATTCTTTCCTCTTTGTCTCCCACTTTGCATTACAATCACCAGTAGTTATCAATGCATCTTGCTTCCATGTTTGATCAATTTCTGAAGACATTGACAGAATTCTTCAATTTCTTCATGTGTTCCCTGGGTTGCCCAGAGGGGGAAAAATCCTGCGAGATACTCATATATGTGTAAGAGAAAACTATATATAAAGGCGCAATTGTACATTGAGAAACATCCATGTGTCCTATATAGTCCCATATGTCCAATACTGGTTCATAAAGTCCTCGTTAGACTCAGGCGGTCATGCAGCCATGCCGACTGCAGGAAGATCACAGTCCGTTGGGTGGAAAGTCTTGTGGATCCAGTGGTGGTGAAAGCATCGTAGTGCTGGCAGGGCTCTCCATGTTGCTCCTCCAGCTTCCCATTGCTGCATCAGTGTAGCTATCAGGCTTGTCATCGGGGATGCTTCAAAGGGAGGGAGTGTATTTGGCATCCAGGGAGCCATTTATCTCCATAGCGCCTCCAAAGGCGGTCTTCAAGTTGCAATTTGATGGACAGGCCACACGCCACCTCGTCACTCTTACCAGTCTCAAATTGGCACCAGATGATGTCACTGCCACACTTCATCACTGGCTTTTGTGGAATGCACATATGTTTGAATAATAGTTGTGTTGACTGGATTTCCTTGAAGGTGTAAAGATGTCATCCTGTCATAGACAGCTTATATTTCAAGATGGATTTTGAAACATTCATTTTTAAAAAACAATTTGATTGGGGGGGCTCATACAACTCTCATCAGAGTCCAAACATCCATCCATTGTGTCAAGCACATTTGTACATTTGTTGCCATCATCATTCTCAAAACATTTTCTTTCTACTGGAGCCCTTGGCATCAGATTCTCATTTTTCCTCTTCCTCCCCCACCCTCCCTCCCTCCCAAACCCTTGATAATTGATAAACTATTATTATTTTGTCATGTCTTACACTGTCCAATGTCTCCCTTCACCAGCTTTTCCGTTGCTCATCCCTCTGAGAAGGGGTTATAGGTAGATCATTGTGATCGGTTCCCCCTTTCTACCCGACCTTCCCTCCACCCTCCTGGTATGGCTACTCTCCTTATTGGACCTGCGGGGTTGATCTTTCCTGGATTGCCTGTGTTTCCAGTTCTTATCTGTACCAGTGTACATTCTTTTTGATAATGAATGCAATGCTATTCCTCTTCACTGTGTCATTTCCTGCAGAGTGAACCATATGATTTTCTGATAAAAAAGGTCAATGCCAGTCTATTTCAGCCCACTAATCCCTAGGATATCTATCTTTGTGCATCCCCCCACACTTTTAGTGACTTCTAATTTTCCTTGATTCATGCTTCTTATATTCCAAATTCTAATTATTAGTAGATGTCTGCCATTTACCTTGACTTGTGCCCCATCAGCCAAGGAAGACCCTGCAAGTTCCACCCCCACAGACCTGATTCACATCAGCATGGCTGACTTGGCTTTGAGAAAGCAGCTCCTCCTTGGTCACATTTTGAGTGCCTTCCCACCAAAGATGCCCATCTTCTGACACTCTCTCGCTCCAAGTGCTGCTTCCATTTATTGGCTCTTCAGTTTCTGACAGTGTTTCAAAGCCTTGTGTAAGGTATTCAGTGGCTACTTTCTCCACAGTGGCAAGTCAATTCCTTCTTTGTTGTCTCTTCTTAGTCTGGAAGCTCTGTTGAAGCCTGTTCACTTTGGGTGATGCTGCTGGCGTTTGAAATATCTGTGACATATCTTCCAGCAACATGCTAGCCACTGCAGTAGGACAAACTGACAAACTAAGTGGTAGAGACGAGACCTTAGGTGGCCCTAAGTAATTGGGTATCTGCTTCCTGCCATTTCTGTCTCAGGGGTTAAGTTCCTTGTCTACTTTATCATGGAGGTCCACATATTTGGAATCTGAATTCTTACTCCCATGTCCACCTGGCATCCACCTAGCCTCATCTCCAGCTGGAGTCAGTCTGAGTTCATAAACATATGAGTAATTAGGTCTCGAACTGGGTGTTCTCTTGGACAACCTGATGGAATCAATAGACTCTTTCTCCCAGGCTTCACAATAGCCTCTGTGGGGTGACTATTATGGACTATGTATACCTGAAGAATAAATGGGACCAGAGTGCTTTTCATTTACAGATTTTCATCACATATCTATTATGCCAGCAGATTAATAGAATTAAATGAATAGACCACTTATACCTTAAAAAGAATAGCTTTATCAAGAATGCTTTCTTCCCAAATGAATGTAGATGGCTTTTAAGAGAAAAGATTTAAGATAATTTAAGAGGAAGGATTTCCTTTGGAGAATGTCTGTATGGGAAGCAATAGGTCAGGAAGTCACCTTGACTCCCATGTGCTCCTCCAGGGACTCTCTGGTCCCCTCCCCAGAAGACACTAGAGCTAGACCAGAAGCCAGGTACCCAATCCATTTGGCAACACTGAAGCCAGTGAACGTGAAACAATTATTTCAAGTTATGTAATCTATGCGATCATAATGACAAGAGAACATACCCAAGCTTATTAATTCTCAGTCCCACCTTGTCGATGGAGGCAAATTCTTGCCTCAATTTTGGGAGCTCTCTCGGGTATCATGTGTACACTTTTTAGAATGGCTTCCTTCAACAGAGAATCGTGGGGGCAGGGGCTTCATTTGACTAATAAAGTTGCTGGACACACAGGACCCCCTGTCTTGAGAGGAAAGGATGAATATTTGAGCTGTCTCAGCTCTCTTTCATAGAAGCCAGTCTAGCCGGCCACAGGCCCCTCACCTCATTGGGGGTCCTGTTGGCCGAACTGGGAATAAAGGAGTTAAGTTTCTTGTCAAAGAACTCCTGTTGTTTCCCTGACCATCAATGAATCCATTCATCACACTCTGCTCAGCTGTGCTTCCAATGTGTCCTGTGATACTGAACACAGATAACCCTGTGTTCTGTTGAGAGAAGCTGAAGCTTGCTGTATGTTGTGAAACCCTTGCCCCCCGCCTTTTCCAGCTCTTCATTGTGTGATAGGATTATCTCAGAAGCTGTCTCTGTTGCTCCCTCAGTACCAGAGGGAGAGGTGCCCTGGCATACCATCTGGGCACAACATCCCACCTTGCTAGAATCTTCTATCTCAGCCATCGCAGAATTCTGGGGCCTCCTAGGTGGGAGACCTAGGCCCAAATCTGTGTGCCATTGCTGTATGCACACTGAACTCATACTACAGTAATAATCCCATGCCAGCCAGTAATGGATCCAGACTCAGTTCTTGGTGACTTTGAAGATGTCACCTACTCTCTCTGGGTTTCTCTTTCTTTGATGATAGATGAGGCCGTTGGACTCCATGATCCTGAAAGGAAGATTTCTGTGTTCAGATGGCCAGGAACCTGAGCGGCTGTCTGATCCCTCGAGTAGAGAAAATGTTCACCAAACACTTTGCTCACCTCACGGTTCTCATAAGACACTGGATTTAGGGTCCATTCTGTTTCTACAGAGATTGCTAGGCAATGATCACAGATAAAAATGCATCGGTCACAAAAAAAAAAAAATGCATCGGTCATGAGATCCAAGCCATGCTAGGGGTTGCCCGTATCCGTTTCAGACCCCAGAACCACCCCGGTAGGCATTTCATTCAATGTGCCAAGACCCCTCCAGATAGCTTCCTTTAATAGCCAATCCACCTAGGAAACCTTCCCTCAGCCCCAGCTGCAAATTTTAAGTTTATATTGATAGCAAAGACCAATCGCTGGGTGCCTGACACTGTGCTCAGCTCTGCCCTTTGCATATATTCCGGGTTTTCCTCAGCCTACAACCCCCTTGAGAATCTCAGCACCTCTCTGGCAATGAGAGCGTCGCGTTCTGTAGCCCACACTCCAGGATCAAGTGGAAATATGTGCCTGTGCAGCCTCGGGGTCCTCCTCTGGGGGTGCGGTAGGAAACGGCGTGGGTCTGCTACCCGCAGGTCAGCTGTTCCAAGCCAACAGTCTCCCCACGGGGGTAGATGAGTATTGCTCCTGTAAAGCAGTACAGTTTCAGAAGCCCACAGGGACGACTCTATTCAGTCCTGTCGAGGGTTGCTGTGAGGGGGTTTGGGACCCTTCTAGCAACACTGCCCTCTTGGGGAAACACCATGAGATTCCTCGAGGACTCAGAAACACCGTGTGGCAGCCATTTAAAAATGTATTTACCGTGTCAGAACACACAGAAACTTCCCGTTTTAAGCGTTTAAAATTGAGCAGTCTGGTGGCCTTCAGTATATTCACAATGTTGTGCAAACACCACCTCCTTCCAGTTGCAGCCCTTTCCCCAAAGGAACCCCCGTAGCCTTTAGCAGCCATGCTCCCTATTGCCCCGCCTCCCCACTTCTTGGCAACCAGTCACATACTTTTGTCTTGGGGGCTTTGCCTGTTCTGGGTGTTTCATATAAACAGAATCATACAATCTGTGGGCCTTGATGTCTGACGACTTTTACTCAACACAGTGTGTTCAAGGAATCTCCCTTGTAGCATGATGGGTTTTTGTTTTTCTGAGATGGAATGCACATAAATCAGTTCAGTCGCTTTTGAAGTGTACAATTCAGGGCCCTGTAGTACAATTCGCATGGTCAGGCAACCCCCACCTCTATCAAGTTCCAAACCATTTTGACACCCCACAGGAACAAATACCCACTCATAGTCTGTCCCCACTTCCCTCTGCCTCAGTCCCTGAAAACCACCCTGCTTCTATCTAGATGGCTCTACCTATTTTAGCTCTGTTGTACAAATTGAGCCCTATGCTGTGTGCCTTTTTGTATCTGGGATTTTACCCTTAGCACAGTGCTTTACCACATAATAGTATTTCTCACACTCTCTTTTATGTCTGCATACTACTGTACAGATGGAATAGATACCACATTTTACTTATCTGCTCATCTATTGAAGGAAACTGGAAGCTTCCACCTTTGGGCTATTGTGAATAACATTCTTGAACAAGTTTTTGAGCCCCTGCTTTCTTTTCTTTGGGCTCTGTGCTTAAGGGGACAATTGCCAAGCCACCACGTCATGCTATTTTTTCACTTAAGGCAGAACTGTGAAATGTGCCCTACAGCCGCCGCACCATTTGACGCTCCCACCAGCAACAGAGAAGGGTTCCAACCAATCCACATGCACGTCACCACGGCTCCGCGGCCATTCTACTCTTCCCTTCCTTAAATGGTCCCAGAAATTGCATCCTTATAATCCATCCTGTGCCCACCAGCACAGGTTTATATTATCGTTTGATGCATTTGGCCATCAGCACAGATTTATACTATTGCTTTGTGCATTGTCTTTCAAATCATACGGGGTGGGGGGGGGAGACTTAAAAGCCAAAATCATGGTCATACTGACTTTTATATTTCTCTGTGTAGTTACCTTCACTAGTGATGGGTCCCTAGCAGTGACGTGGTTATGCACTGGGCTACTAACCTTAAGGTCAGCAGTTCAACACTACCTCCCTGCTCCCCAATAGAAAGACGAGGCTCTCTCTCTACTCCTATCAGCACTTCCAGTCTCAGAAACCCACAGGGGCGGTTCAACACGATGGGTTGGAATCGACCCTGTGGCAGCGAGTTCTGAGTTCTTTTAGACCTAGTGGTCTTTCCTTCCATTTCATTACATTTCATAGATACTGTCTACTCCCCCAAGGAAGCCTGGTGGCACAGTGGTTACCCGTTGGGTCGCAATCTGCATGGTCAGGCATTTGAAACCACCAAAGGCATCGTGAAAGAGAGGCTGGTCTTTCAACTCCCATCAACAGTCCCAGTCTTGGAAACCCAGAAGAGGGTCGTTATCAGTTGGCGGTGACTCCGTGGCGGTGGGACGTACTATCCACGGAACCCTGTGGCATTGTCGTTATAGGCGGGGCTGCGAGCTACGCAGTGTGAGACCACCAGCAGGGAGAAGGATGAGGTTTGCGACTGTAACAAAAAAGTTCGTCTCGGAAACTCAGAGGCAGTTCTACCCCATCCTATCGTCTCACTAGGCATCTGTATCAGCCCAATGGCAGTGAATTTGTTGGTTTGTTCGTTTTGGGTATCTACGACCCTGATGGCATAGTGGCTTACCTATTGGGCTGCTAACCACAAGGTCAGGAGTTCAAATGCACCAGCCACTCAGCGGGATCAAGAAGAGGCTTTCTGCTCCTGTAAAGATTTACGTACTGTCGCAGAAACCCAAAGGGGGGAGCTCCACTCTTGATGTCAGTCTAGTGCACCTTTATTACATCTTGAAATACTCCTTTTAGCATTTTTTTAAAAATCTGCTTGTGGTGGTGTAGGTGAAGGTTTACTAAGCAGCAGATCATAAAGGTTACATTCAATAACGTATTCACATTTTGTTTCCACTCATCCCTTAACATACTGATCCTTAAATTACTTAAATTCCCTTAGCATACTGATCCTGCTTCCTCCTAGCACTTTCCTGTTTCCAATCCTCCTTCTTTCCAAATTCTCTGTCCTGGGGTCCATGCTGCCAATTTGATCTTACAAGGAGCTCTGGTGGCACTGTTGGGAGAGTGCATGACCATGAACCACAGATCAGTGGTTCAAACCCACCACAGAGGGCAGATGAGACTAGCTACTCCCATAACGATTTACAAAACTTTGGAAACCCTACATAGGGCTATGATTTGGAATTAGCTCAATGGCAGCGAGTTTGGTTTGATTGGTTTTTATCTTAAACAGTTGATTATTTTCAATTGGGGGTTTCCAAAGTTTTGGCAGTGTTAGCAGTATCATTGGCCTCAGAGTTGAGTGTCTGGCTCTGACACTTCCTTATGGAGTGATACTGGCCACTTCATTTCTCTGCCCCATGGCTCTTCATCTCTAGGGTGACCAGCTCATCCTGTTGCCCAACACCTTCCTGATTTTAGCACCAAGGGGCCTGTCCCTCAGGAAACCCCTCAGACCTAAGGAAACCATACTCATCTGTGAGATGGAGATAACAGGAGGACTTCCTACTACAGGGCCGGTGGAAGGAATAGAAATATAAGGAAGCACTCAGGGTGTGGTTGCATTCCATTATCATTTAGTTAAATTATTCTAGGAAGTGCGGGACGGGTCATTGAAGAGGAGAATGAGGTCCCAATAGGTAGTGACACTTTGACCTGTAGACTTGCTTCCCACGGGGCACCTGAGCACAGAACCCAAAGCATTTTCTAGTAGTTCCACTTGACCATTTCTACCAGCTATCCCTCCGGAAACATCGCCATGTGTCAGATCCCCACGTGCTGTCGAGGGAGAACCATTACCTGGCTTTTGAATGACTCACCCAACTCCTTCCTGGCTTTGTTCAACACTGAAGGCCAGGGCTGTGTTCACTACAATGCAAAAACTCGGTGAGTGGGTTATGGGAATTCTGGTCATGGGAATATCTCTGGGGGGTGGCAGAGGAGAGGACTAGGTGACAGCTAGAAGTCTCTGGAAAATGTATGCGGCCTTCAGCATCCAGAGTGTAGAAAGACAAGCAGCAGGAATGGTGAAGGAGAGGCTATGGATACCACTTCTGTAGAGAAATAACATAGTCTGACCAGCCCAAAGTTGGTTGTTGTCATTGTTTTTCAACCTTTCATCAGGAGCTTAGAAGCAAGGAGTTACTTATGTATTATGGATGGACCACTTCCTGCTTTAAGGCCCTGATAACTTGTATGCTTATGACCATAGAATAAGTCCCATTTATTCACCTCTTGGGGCTTCAGGATCCACCATCTCTCTAAGAGCTGCCTCTTTCCACATCCTGGAAAGCCCACTAGGAGCAACAAGTATTGAAGGGCCTTGGATCATACTAGGCTAAGGAAGCAAGATAACCTACAGGACCCCAAGGTTCCTCCAGGTGGGGACAGAGTGTCAGAGCCCTGCCTACAGTGATGAGATCTTTCCAAAGCCCAGTAGCAACTATTGGCTTCTTTTCTCTCCTAGCTGTCCATATGTCTTGATCTTGGATGATGAAGGGGGGACCACCAATGACCATCAGGGCTATGTAGTTCACAAGTGGAGTTGGACTTCTAAGACAGAGACACTGCTCTCTCTGGAATACAAGGTAAGGCCAGGGAGCACAAGACACCCTTTCCACAGGGAGGGTCACAGCAGTTTTTGCAGAGCTGTCTAGCTTTAAGAAGAACATGGCTCTGCCCTCACGCAACTCTTTTTTTTCTTTCTGATTTATTATTTGTTAACCATTTTATTGGAAGCGCTTTCTTATAGATATAACATTCCATACTTCAATCATATCAAGCAGTGTTGTACAATTGCTAGCACAATCAGTTTAAAAACATTTTGTTTCTTCTTGAACTCCTATATCCCCTCCCTCCCCCACCTTAACCCCAAGAACCCTTATTTTATTTATTTGTCATTTCTTACACCATCCAATATATCCATGCACATACTATTCTGTTGTTCGCTCCCCTCAAGTGGAGTTATACAATCATCAATACTATCAGCTCCCCATTCCCATCCTCCTCTGGCCCCCACCTAGCTTCCCATACCCTCAGGGACCCATTACTCCTCTTACTGTTTCTGAAGTGCAATCTATCTTGGCTTTCATGTATTGAATGCTCTTAATTATTCAAATGAACATATGTAAGTCTAACATGATCATTGAGGTAAAACAAGTGAAAACCATAATGGTAAGGGGAGGAAATATTAAGAAACCAGAAGGGGCTGAGCCCCGGTGCTGTAGTGGTTATGCGCAGGACTGCGACCCACTGGGATGGAGGTTCGATTCCAGCTCCACGGAGCAAAGGCTGGGCCTCCTACTCCCACCACCTGAGGGCAGTGATGCCCCCCGCCCCCAAAAAAGAAACCAGAGGATAGTTATGTCTTTCAATAGTGCTATACTGCACCCTGGATTTATCATCTCTTCTGTGTTATCCTTCTGAGAGGGACTGTCCAGTTATCTTACATTGGGTCTTCACTACACCCATGCCCCTTCACATCAATTTGGTTGCTTGTTCTTGAACTTCTGATACCTTTTCCTGTGAACAGCTCATGATCACATTGGCTGGTGTGCCTCTTTCCTGTGGCCTTCTATGTTTGCCTGTAGATGGCCCCTTGTTTCGCTACAAGTCTTTAAGACCCCAGATACTATATCTTTTAATAGCTGGACACCATCAACTTTCTTCACCACATTTACTTATGCACCCATTTTGTCTTCAACTATCATGACAAGAAGGTGAGCATCATACAATGGCACACATTGTTAAAACAGACCATTCTTGTACTGAGGTAACATTTGAGAAGAGGCCCACAGTCCATCTGCTTTCTTGTTGCATTTTCATATATTCACATGGATAAATAAATGCGTCTATATTTACATATATACACACCAATTTATTTTCTTCTCTTTTGCTTTTTTTCTTTCCTCTTTAACTATCAAGCTTACCCATTGTTTGTCTCTCAGACACATTTTGATTGATTAAACATGACCAGACATACTACACCCTCCTCACCATCATTTTTAGAATTCTTATTGTTCTCCTGCCCCCATCATTATTGGCTCACCACTCACCTCCCCCACCTTCCACCCCTCCACCCATTGGTTCCATCGCTGTCTCTGGGGAATTGTCTATCTTGTATAGATAAACATCAAAAGAAAGGCCATACAAATAGTCCCAATTCTAACAGAGATCCTGACACAGAGTAGATGAATATCTCTCTGTCAAATAGCAAGAAGGACATGCTACATAAAATCCATTGGTCCTGTCCTCTTTTCTTTTCAGGATTCCATATCCTGAGACCCCCTCAAACAACTGCTATTCTCATTTAGAGGTTTCCAATATATCCATGCACATACTATTCTGTTGTTCGCTCCCCTCAAGTGGAGTTATACAATCATCAATACTATCAGCTCCCCATTCCCATCCTCCTCTGGCCTCCACCTAGCTTCCCATACCCTCAGGGACCCATTACTTCTCTTACTGTTTCTGAAGTGCAACCTATCTTGGCTTTCATGTATTGAATGCTCTTAATTATTCAAATGAACATATGCAAGTCTAACATGATCATTGAGGTAAAACAAGTGAAAACCATAATTGTAAGGGGAGGAAATATTAAGAAACCAGAAGGGGCTGAGCTCCGGTGGTGTCAAATATTGGATATATGTGGATATATATATTGGATATATGTGGTGGATGGTGAATAGTGAGTGGGAGAGTGGCAAAATTTCCCTTGATCGAAAAGTCACTGAAATAAAAGATAGAAAGATAGAAACAAGACCCCCATACAACCTCCAAGGAACTCAAGAGTCTAATAAAGTGCTAAGAACACAAGCTCGGCAAAGACAAAAACTGTGAACAAGGGGAATTTCATAGGACTGTGACTTAGCAAAAGACCAAAGACATAGAATCAGCTCAAGGTGATCTCAGATTATTCACCCCAAGGTAAGGGCACCAATGGAACGCTCCCGAAGTACATTGAGGGTTCAAGCTCCTTGCCTCTAGCCCCAAGTCCCTGTCTCTTGCCCTTTGTATTAATCTGTTAGTTTTCCTTCTCAAATCATGCTTTCTTTATTTCATTCATTTATACACCTGCTTTTTTAGATCGCACCTCTGATCTATTTTTTAAATACCCACTCCCTTGCACACCCTCACTTTTACTATCCCATGGGCTGAAAAAATCACCCTGGCTTGCTCTCTGTTGATCTAAACCCACCTTCTTTCAAAGCCCTCTCAGACGTCCCCTCCTTCACAGCACCTGGTTTCCTGCCCATTTTGCTTTTCTCACAGAGTCCACAGACTGTGTTACTCATTTCAGTTAGTCATGTAATGAAGAGGTTCTTGGTTCTAATTGTGTATCAGAATTCCCTCTAAAAAGAGATCTATATTATATATACATATATATACATAAGAATATATATATATTCTTATGCCCAGAGTGATTCTGATTCAGTTGGTTTGTTATGAGTTTTGCACTTCTGTAGGTTTTTTGTTTTGTTTCGCTTTTTAAGTTTATAAATGTTTCTGATGCTTGGTCAAGTCTGCAACTGCCAATCTAATGTTGAGTTGTCCTGATTTACTTTTCAGATATGTAGGAAAAGTGTATAATCCAAGAAGGTCATCAGTTACTTAAAGGCAGGTCTCATATTATATGCTAATGTGGCCAAAGGAACTGGGATGAGTATGAGGAGCCTGGCACTGGTGCCAGCTTTTCCAGATGTGGGTAGAGTGCAGCTTTACGCAAACCGCTTGGTTTCTCCAAGTTTGGGTTGTGGCATCTACAGGAAGTGAGCTGCAAGACCTACTTCTGCCATCCAATGCTTTTATGAGAACTAAACAATGGGGGAAGAAGATGCTCTGACATCACTGACGTAGTTTGCCAAGGTATTTTAGTTCATTGTTTCATTCATTGGAATTATATACAGAAAGGCAGGATTTATGCTGGTGCCATCAGGAAGCGCCTAGAAAAGAAAGTGGACTTTAGGTTGCAACACGAGTTGTGACTTGATAGAACGGGAAAGAAGGAAGAATGTTCTGGGTAGAGGGCCTTTGTAAAGTCTTGGAATGGAGACTACGTGCGTCCTTTTTAATAGTTGACAAGTGCTTCTTGTGAAGAAGAGAGAGAAGAAAAGTTAAAAAAGAAAGAAAAAGGTGGGACCAGATGTATATAGTTTTCAGGCTGAGGGTGAGAGGTACTGGAGGAAGGGTTAGCATGATATTCTGGGAATTGCAGTGCCTAGGGTTGTTTTATTGTGTGTATATATATATTTTTTTCCTTAGTGTCATCCCTTTTCCTTCTGGTATGGTTTCCCTTCAGCCTGAAAAACTTTCTTTATATTTCTTGAAGTATAGATGTGCAGGCAGCAAATTCTCCCAGCCCTCTTTCGTGTGGAATGATGTTCCACCACATTCTGTCCATCATAGTTTAAGATGAGAAGTCTGTGGATCTTAAAGTATTGCCATTTTTCTCTAGCATTTTGGTTTCCTAAGTTCAACTATGATACAGCCATCCTCATATTTATTTTATTTGGGATTTACTGATTGTCTTAAATCTGGAGAGTCTGCGGCCATTGTTTTAGAAAAACATTTTTTGCTCTATTATTTCTCTTTTTCTTTGGAGGCTCCAATTACATTGTGTCAAAGGCCACTGAGGCCATGCTCTTCTTTCAAAATTGTCCTCTTTTCTTTTCAGATCAGATCGTTTCTATATTCGAGTTCACAGAGGCTCTTCTGGCATCTCCAACCTGCACTGAGCCTCATCCTGTGAAATTATTTCAGACCTTAGCTGCTTCAGATTTAGAAACCCCATCTAGCTTTCCTTTTCTTTTGTAATTGACATTTTGTATGTTGTTTTGAGATCAGTGCAGAGACATTATGTACAATTTATACACAATTCTTAATGCACGTACCCAGATCTTCAAATGCCATGGGGAGGCCAATTCTTTTTAAAATTCCAGTGACTGTCCAGCTTCCAATTTAGAGGCATTTTTTAAAAGGTTACTTAGTACCATCATCTTCAAATGTTGTTAAGCTGTTACACCATAGGTACCACTAATGCAGAATTTAATGTCATCCACACAACACAATGTTCAGCCCTTAACAGCATATAGCAAAGTGATCGGGAAAACCGGACGACCGTGTCTGAGGGTGTTCAGAAGGCACACCGTTCTGACAAGAAAGTCCTGACGACGAATGGTTTTCAGACACAATTCTATCTTAAGAAACAACATGGGAACAAAATTTTATATGGTCAAGCCTTACAAATGCACGACAGCAGCTCCACATCGCCATACACTCTGTTTTATATTAGGGATACAGAAAACTTCCCCTATCCCATGGTAATTTATGTCGGCAGCCAAAACAGTCGGATCTCCCCACAGTTCATCATCCCAGTTTTCTGGTCGTACCAGAAAATAAGCAACCGGTAAACAATTTTGTTGAGGTGGAGGGTTAAAATCATTTTATTGGGGGATCGTACAAATATTATCACAATCCATCCATCCATCCATCCATCCATTGTGTCAAGTTCATTTGTCCATTTACTTGATGCCACCATCATTCTCAAAACGTTTTCTTTCTACTTGAGCCCTTGGTATCAGCTCCCCCACCCGCCCTCCCTCCCTCCCTCACGAACCCTTGATAGTGATACACAATTATTTTTCATGCATCATACACAGACCTCTTTGAGTACAGTGGGGTTCCCCTCGAGGTGGGTCTGTGTGCTGAGCCCACATCACACACCTCAGAGCCAACCCCCAGGTGGTCCACATAAGGTTGGGGCAAAAGCCTCACTACCACAAGGGTTTTTCTACAGGAACATAGAAACTGTTATTAGACAAAGGGTACCCAGGGGTGGAGCTATCACTTCTTGATATTCCCCTGTCTAGGTCTAAACCCTTCTGAAGACAGTGCTTCCATCTCGCGAATCCTTCCCAGGATAGCTCTGTCCTCTCCCATTTACTCCCAGTCAAAGGTCTCCAATCCTATTCCTGCTCTGTGTTCCTGGAGCCGGCTAAGGAGCAAGATCCAAACAGGGCTGTCGGGGAGGTGGAGTCAAGTTCCCCACTGAAATTCGTACAGGATAACTCTCAGAGAGTGAGCACCTGCGTTATTGTGAGGGGGGAAAAGATGAAACTCCTCCGCATGACGTCGCTGGCCTTCTCTCTGATGCAGCTTTCAGTTGTCTATCAATTCTCCAGACAAAGTCGATTATCCTGGGCCCTTTGAGAAAATCCATTAAGATTAGCCCAACCTGTCACTGAGGCGGGGAACTGTCTGTCAGGTGGAAACTGCTGGAGGGCATGTACTTAGAGCTCAGGTCTTCCGTCAAGTGAGAGGAGGTGGCCTAAAAGAAGAGAGGTCTGCTGAAGTCCGTAACTTCTAACCCAAAGGTCAGCGGTTCTAATACGCCTCCCACCCCCCCCACACACACACCCCACCCCCGCTTTGGCGGAGAAAGACTTGGCGCTGTAGTAAATGATTTTTTTTAACAGCATTTGCACTTTAAGAAAATGCGATGGAGTGGTATTTCCTCCTTTTAAAAAAGCCTCTAGAGCTACTAAAAAAACTTGCGTATACAAAGTAGTTGCAAAAATTACTCCTCTGAATTGTACAAGAAGGGAGAGTGCAGGGCTTACTGATAAGACGTGGGAGATGAACTTGAATCAGACTCAGCGTCTTTTTCTCCTGCCTCCTCAGAGGCCTCCTCGTCTTTCTGCTTCTTCATTTTCAGCAGGTAAATCTTCTTTAATTTCTTGGTGTGCCACTTCAGCCTATTTTCCCTTTGTTCCCCCTTTCCCTTTGCTTGCACTTCTTCATCGCTTCCTGTTGCCTTTTATTTATTTTTAGTTTGGGGCTTTGTCTCCACTTTTGCAGACACAGGTTTCAGGGACAACCTCTTAGGCTCCGCCTTCACCGCCCCATCCGCTGCGCCTACTTTCCTTTGGGGCATCTTGGCTGTGCAGAGGGCGATTGCCGGATACCTGCGGTCCTCGGAATACCGAGAACACTCTGGAAGCTGGGTTACCTGGTCACTGTCTCTCTGCCCTCCCCATTTTGTTTTTCATAGTTGCCTTCTGTGGATTATCTGCTGCCTTAAGAATAGGTCAGGCTTTCTAGCGTTTCACATATCGTAGAATTTTCCAGTCCCTGGAAAAGGGCACCCTTGGCCCAGTAGAGCGGAAGTTAAAAAAAAAAAAAGACAATTCCTAAGTAAGGTGGACTGATACAGTGCGGCACCAACGGGCACCAGCAGAGAAGCTACTGTGAGGCTGGGCCAGCACGGGGCTGCGTTTCATTCTGCTGGACAGAGGGTGCCACGGGGCAGAAATGGCAAAAGGGCATCTAACGACAACCAGAGGAAAGTCAGGAAGGGATAGCTGGGTCTAGAGAAGCAGGGGTCCCATAATCTTTCATGCCTTCCCCTTCAGGTGAATGACCAAATGAAGTTGACCGTGATGGGGCAGGATTCCATGGTGGTCACCTTCACCTCCCTGAATGAGACAGTAGTGCTCACTGTATCGCCTACCAACTGCCCTCATGGGATGTCATCGGATAAACGGGTAAGGCAAGACTGACCAGCACTCCACTGAAGACTAGCTTAAGCAGGCCTGAGCTTAGCAACCCAAAGTCTGCCATCATCTAGCTTCGGCCATGGCTGAATCCAAGTCCTCCACGTTTCCTGACACTCTCTCCATCTCTTGAC
This sequence comes from Nesogale talazaci, assembly GCA_004026705.1. Classification (NCBI taxonomy): domain Eukaryota; kingdom Metazoa; phylum Chordata; class Mammalia; order Afrosoricida; family Tenrecidae; genus Nesogale; species Nesogale talazaci. The sequence goes on along the minus strand of PVJH01018116.1, from coordinate 17,669 downwards.
CCCTCTTTCCTCTTGATCAGATCCATTGTCAGGAAGCTTCTATCCTTAAGAGGATGTAAAAAGTTAAACTTTAAAAAGACGAAAAGATGCCCCTTAGCATCTCTGGGCTATTAATGCAACCATTTTCAGCTTCCTAGGGGAAACAGAGCTTCTCTGTCCCACGCGCTTCAGTACAAACGCCAGTTTAGAAACTTGCTGGCTTTACTGCCTGTCCATGCTGAGGGCATTCTCTGTGGTCAGGGTGTGTGCTCCTTCTGTTCCCCAGGCTGCAGTCCCATGCCCATCCTGGGAGCCGACCAGGGAGATCAGCCCTAAGGACTTAAGTAGGAGGGATAGCGTTTCCCTAAAGGAAAAATCACAAGGCTGGTGACACAGTGATTACACATTGGGCTGCTGACTGTAAGGTCTAGGGTTCAAACCCACCAGTCCCTCAGAAAGAGGAGAGTTCCTACTCTCATAAGGAGTTCCAAAGTATAGAACCCCAAACTCACTGCCACAGAGTCAACGCCAACTCACAGAGAAGTGATAGGACAGGGCAGAACTGTTCTTGTGAGATTCTGAAGACTGTAACTCTTTATAGGACTAGAAAGCCCCATCTTTCTCCCAAGGAGTGGACGGTTGTTTCCAATGGCTGACCTTGAAGTTCGTAGCCCAAAGGTAACCTCTATGCCACAAGGGATCCTGTGATGCTAGAAGCTATGCCCATAATTCCAATGGGGATCAGACCTCCATGGAGCTTCCAGACTAAGACAGACCACAAAGAAAGACTTGGCAGCGATCTACTTCTGAGAAACAGCCAATAACAAGCCTATGGACACAGCCTATCAGGCACAGCATTGTCTGAGGCAGTGCTACAAGATGAGCCCCTCGAACGGCAGGTACTCCAACAGCTGCAGAACGAAGGCATACATACTAGCTCTCGTGACAATGCGGTGGGGCTGGCCAACCCTGTTCTGTCATGCACGTGGTCTCCGTGAGTGAGAGCCAACTTTTCAGCAATAGCAACACGTGTTTGTTGGATGAATACGAACACAGCAGATCCTTCCTTTCACTTGGTCTTTATTGATCCTCCTTCGTGCCTGCGTCTGGGCCAATATCATAGAAAGAAGAGGTGGAGATGGAGGTGAAGATCGAGAGGAGAAGTAAAACACAGTCACTAATGTCTGAGGGGTGTACCATCTAGAAGGAAAGGTTTGTCACAGCCACACTGGGAAAACCAAGGGTTCAGACAGATGGTGAAAACCATTCTCATTGCACACAGGACACTCATCAGGATAGATTTCTTTAGGGAGGGCTTGGAACAAGAACAAGATGGTCGCAGGGAGGCCATACCTCCCGTTTTATGAGGGCCAGTCTCAGTTTAAATCTGCCAGCCTGATAGATTTAATAATAGCCTTGTCACCCTCAAAGTTTACCAGTTTGGATGATAAATCCTATGGTCATCCTGAGCACAAGGTGTGTAAGCTGGGGAGGCAGTGTCATCTCCTCGTGCCCAAGTCTGTAGACGTGCAGAGGTGACTCGTTGGCCAGCTATTTTGGAGTTGAGACTGACTCTTGGTGAGGTGCAGCCAGAATGCTCCTTAGAAGTGCGAATGACAAGACTTCATCTTGTGTAATTTGGACATGTTATCAAGAAGAATTAGTCCTTGGAAAAAGACATCTTGTTTGGTGAAGCAGAGTTGACCCCAAAGAAAAAGATCCTTGTGATAAATTGACACAACGTCTCTAACAATGGGCTCTAAACATAATAGTTAAGAGAATTGTGCAGCACCTGGTGGCATTTTGTTCTGTTCCACCTGGAGTTATTATGAGACAAGGTCAACTCGATGCCGCCTACAACCACCACCAAAGCACTAATGCTAGAGTCTCTAAACATAGGCCATTGTTTCCATAATCTAAGCCTTTTTTTTTAACCTTAAGCAACTTTTGCAAGATAGAATCAGAAATCCTAAGCTAGCCTGTTTAATACAGCACCCACAGCAACATGTATTTGGAATATGACTAGTTCCAAGAAAGATGGCCTATGAATGTAAAGGACATCCAGATTTCAAAGACTTGGTGAGAGAAGAGAAATTAAAATTTGTCATTCATTAGCACACACCAAGGAAGCTTATAAAGGTACAGTGTGGCAATGAGATAGAAGACTGAATGAAAGGTTCATTAAAAATTATACCACAGCTCAAAAACACAGCTCAAACAGTCTTAGGGATACTTATCACAAGGCTAACCAGACAAGTATACTAAAATGGTACGTATGGCTTCTGACAATGCTACAGCCTTAGAGAGCATAGCAATTGACTAGGATAAAACTCCATACCCTTTCATTCAATTTTCCCATTAACTTTTAGAAGCCCCTTGTGTATAGTATAACTTTCTAACTAAATAAGGAGCTAAATGAACATCGTGACTTATCATGGGCAGCAGACTATCCTTTATATCCTTAGCAGACTATCCTTAGCAGACGAAGCATTACAGAAAGACTATAATGCTTTCATGAATTGGTTCAGTATCAGAATCTTTCTAAATGAAATCTCAAAGACCATCTAATTTGGTTCATCTGTGTTATTGGGCTGTAAACATTGCAGAGAGTTTCTAAGAAAAGTTGCTGAAGGTGGGATTGGCAGAGCTAAGGCTAGGAAGAGGCCCCAGACCTTTCCCTGTCCTAACTGGGCCTCGGTTTCCCCTTCTGTATAGAGCTCTACGATGTGCTCCTACTTTGTTCCTGGTACCATCTGTTCAGTTGCTAATCTAGGTGTGCTTATTTGGGGAAGCTTATCAGTAACTTTTACAAAATTCCTGATCACCTATAGGAAGGTTGTCACGGGGAAGCTTGCTAGATGGTTTCCCCAGACACCCATCACCCTCAAAGAGCCACCAATCACAGTGACAGCAAACACGGCAGTTACAGCTTTTACAGTCCTGTAGCCTGGCTCATCACTAAATATTTCTATCAAAGCAGCACTTTGGAAACAAGGCAAAGCCTTCATTTAAATGCTTTATTAGCCCAGAGTGCAGTCGCAAATCCTTTTTGGAAGCAGCCTGGGCATAAATTGCAAATAAATAAAATGAGTCGAGGAGTTGTTGCTTGGGCAGGCAATCTGAAGGATTATTGCTTCTTTGCTATTAATTGGGGCATCCTTTATAGATTCCATGCCTGCAGGGTAAAGAAGAAGCTAGACCAGCTTTGTTATTCTTCAGAAAATGTTTGCCATTCATTTTCTCCCCTTGAAACCCAAATTCCACACCCTGATAGAACAAAGGGAAAATATCACATGATCACCTACAAGGATGCAAAAGGGGCGTTTGACAAAATACAATGCTTTTCTTGCCCCAAATCCTCAGGGAGATTGAAATCGCAGGGAAAGTCCTCATTAGGATTTAAGGCATGCTTGAAAAGCCAACAGCTACCATTATGCATAATGGAGAAAGACTGAGAGCCTCCTCTGGAAAATGGGAACAAGATAAGATGTACACTTTAGCACCTGAAGTCCTAACCTGAGCAAGAAGACAAGCTAAAGACAAGCTAAAGAAATAAAAGGTATCCAAACCAGAAAAGTGTAGAATGATCCCTGTTCGTGGATGATATGGTCAGTGTGGCAGTCATGAACTCTATTGTCAATTTGACAAAGAATGTAGGGGTGAAGTCTAGCCTGTCAATCTGGAGATAGTCAATGAGATTGCTGTGTGGGCATAGCTCTCTCCTGAGAATTCTGGGAAGTCTTGCGGCATTTCCCGTTTGGAGGAGAGAGACTTGATTCAATCTCTTGGAGGTGGTCAACCGACAAGACAAGATGGTGGCATGCTGATAGATCCTGGAGTCCTGGAACCTGGAGGAGGTGGAGGAGAAGCCACGTGGGCTTACCCTAATGGAACCAGACCTCTGGGGCCAGAGAAGCCACAGAGAGACCCCTGCCAGTGCTGAGATGCCTCTACCACCAATAGTTACTGCTGATGAACCCTGAGCCCTGGAAATGAGGAGCCATGAGGGCACTCCAGCCAGGATGCTTCTACTGTCGCTGGACACACAAGACTCTGCACTCACTGGCTTGTGATTGTCCTGGTGTCATTGCACATGTTTCATGAGTCAGAAGGAGACTTTATAGATTGGTATTAGAAATATGGGTGAATATCGGACTTATGACCTTAGATTGGACTGCGTTGGGATGTTTTCTCAATGTTCCATTCCTCTTGTATATAAACCTTTCCCTATTATCCATATGTGTAATCTATGAATTTTTTTCTCTAGTCTACCCAGACTCACACAGTCAGTCTTATATACTGACTATCCCAAAGGATTCACAATAACATTTCTAGAACTAATAGAAGACTTTAGCAAAGTTTCAGGGTATAAATTCAAAAACAAAAATCACTTGAGTTTCTACTCAGTACTTGCTCTGAAGAAGGGATTATTGAAAACAAAGGTGCTATAGAAAAGTGTGGTGAAGAAATCAGATGGTGCTTGGCTATCAGAAGGACTAGCATCTGAAGCCTTAAAGACTTGTCTTAAAACAAGCAGAATCTAAGGAAGGTGTCCATCCAGGTGGAAGAAGCACACCAACCTGCTTGATCTAAGGACTGTAAGCTATAAAACCTAAGACAAGACCAGAGGACAGTCTTAGAGCTGAAATTCTGTGCACCCAGTATGCAGAGGACCATGGATGACACTTCCTTTTTCAACGAAGGAATCCATTGCCCACTTTAGAGAAAGGATTGTCTGATACTAAAGGTGTAAGGAATGGAAGCAGAACAGTGTTGGAGATAGTGCTGGAGGATGGGCCCCTTGGGTCAGAAAGCACTCAGAATGTGACTGCAGAATAGCTGCTTTCTCAAAGTAAAGCCAACTATGGTGACTGGAATGGAGGAAAGCCTGTGGGAGTGGAGTCTTCATGATCATTATTTACTAATGGAGCACAATTCAAGGAAGTAGAAATAGCTGCAAAAATCTTTTAATCATTGGAAATTGGATTGTACAAATGATGCATCTAGATAAATTTGAAGTAGAAATGAAATGGAATGCATACCTATCAATATCCCAGACATGAGTGAGTGTGCCATTTTGAGTCAGAAAATCATATGGGTTACTATGCCGAGAATGACATGCTCAAGAAGAACTCATTGTCAAGAAGAACATACAAGATCCATCTTGAAGTACAATGCTGTCTGTGATAGGAGAATATCTACTCATCCTCAAGCAAAATTATTACTCAAATGTGTGCCCCCGCCACTACAGCTAGTGGTGCAGAACTTAAAGAATTCTCCCAACATCTCCAGTCTGGAATTCATAAAGCATGCAAACGCGATAAGTTGATAATTATTCACAATGAGAATGCAAAAGTTAGAAACAAACACAGAAGGTGTGGTAGTTTGGAAATATGGTCTTGGTGATAGAAACGAAGCTGGCTGTCACACGATGAAAATTTGCAAGACCAACAACTTCTTCAGAGCAACAACTGCAAGGAGGGCACCGGCCAGGCAGTGCTTCGTTCTGTTGTGCACAGAGCTGTAGTGGGCAGGAACTGACTCGGTGACACCTAGCACCAACGTGAATCAGGGTGAAAGCCCCAAACCCACTTTTATTTACAGGGCCCCCAGGTGAATTAAGCCTCTGGTGCAGCATGTCTCAACCTTCCTGATGCCACAACCCTATCGTACAATTCCTCAGGTTGTGGTGACCCCCCCCCCACCCATAAAATTATTGTCATTGCTACTTCAGAGCTGTAATTTCGCTACTATTATGAATCAGGCGACCCCTGTGAAAAGGGTCGTTCGACCCCCAATGGGGTCAGGACCCACAGGTTGAGAACCGCTGCGCTAATGACTAATGATATTCCATTAACCAGGATATCAATTGCCTTGCTATCAAACATAGTGCATTGGAACATAGGTTAATAGAGGTGTGGTTGGGTCAAAAATGAATACTTTTAGATCCATTTTTAAATCTGTTCTAATTTTTAATATTTTCTGCTTTTCTATTGAGGCTTTTGTTTTGTTGTTGTCAATGGTTCCTATTTATTTGTTTAGTATATAAAATTCAGGATAGGCGAATTGTAGATATGGTAACTGGATCAATCGCTTCTTAAGGTTATGGCAGGGAAGGTTGGTGGGAAGTGAGGCGCGAACGTTATGAGTACAAAAAAGAAGAAAACATCCTACAATTGAATGTGATGATAGTTGCACAAACCCTTTTCATGTGATTAAAGCATTGAGGGGTATGATATGTGAATTATATGTCAATAAAAATGATTGTGAAAATCAATTGGGTTTCCATACACCAGTAATGAGAAATGTGAAAGAGAAATCATTTCATCTACAATAGCTTCTCAGAGAATAAAATTGCAAGGCATAAATTTAACCAGGGTGTAAAGATTTAATATAATAAAAAGCATAAACCATGGATGAATTTGATTAAAGATGATTTAAGTAAGTGGAAGCATGTCCATGTTCATGTAGTGGAAGACATAATCATATTAAGATGTCATCCCTACCCAGTGCAATCTATAAAGTCACTGCAATATCTTACAAAATTCCAGCAGCTTTCTTTACAGGTGTAGAAAAATTAATCCTTCACTTCATGTGGAATGACAAGAGATACCAAATGGCTAAATCAACATTAAAAGAGAAGAAGAACAAAGGAGAGTTACCGCTTCCTTATTTTTAAACACATAGCTTGGAATTGGGTTTTGTTTTTGTTTATACTCCTATAGTTATAAAAACAGCCTGGTCCTAGTATAATAGTAAACACAAAGGCTAAAGGGATTGAATTGAGACCCCAGAAATGAATTCACACACAGAGGGTCATCTGATTTTTGACTGATTTCCTCTGTCCATTTAATGGGGAAAGATTCTCAAAAAGAATTAAGGACTTACATATAAACACTAAAACCAGACAATTTTCAGAAGAGCAAGCATGGACAATGCTGTTAAGCCTAATGTCAACAACGGATAATCTTATATAATAACACAAGCACGCATCGCAAAAGAAAAAAGAAATAAAGGTTTTATAAAATATAAAGGTTTTATAAAATCTTGTAAAAATGTAAGCCTTTGTTCCTGCAAAGACTTTATCAAAAAAGGGAAAAAATAAGCCACCACTGGGACAATACATTCAAAAGCTATGTATCTGATAAGAATCTAACAACCAAACTATACATGTGAAAATTGGATAATTTAACAAAACCACAAATAATCCAATAATAAAATGGACAGAGTTCTTGAATAGACATTTCACCAATGTCCAACAAAGACCTGAAAAGATTCTTGGTGTCATTAACCATCTACCCACTTTCTGAGAGTCGATTTCGACTCACAACACACCCTAAACAGTGTTTACAAGACTCAGTCTTGATGGGATCGGACAGCCTCATCTCTCTACGTTGGTGGGTTTGAACTGCTGATCTTTTGCTTAACAGTCCAATGCTTGACATTAGTCATCAGAGTAATGCAAATCAAAACCACAACGCGCTCTTTCATTCCCCCTGGGATGGCTAAGTTAAAGAGTAATGAAAACCACCAACAATGACAGACAGTGAGGATGGGGAGAAGTTGGAACCTGTATCCATTGCGGAGGGTCCCTGGCACCAGAGTGGGTTAGACATCGGGCTGCTAACCGAAAAGTCAACAGTTGGAAACCACCAGCCTCTCTCCCAGGGAGGAAGAGGGGTCTCCACACTGCGGAGATGTATGCTGGAGGGCACTTAACAGCAGTGAGCTTCTTTGAGATTCCTTGTCAGGGGGAATCCAACATGGCACAGCTATCATGGGAAACAGTAGGACCCTCGTTTCAGGGGCCACGCAGGTCATTTGGCATCACGGAGTCCACAAAGACGACGTGCTGCTTACTTTGGTGAGTGAGGACTCGTGTCTTGAATGCTTCTGAGCAACTAGCTAAGGGGTAACTATTGTTCTCTTCCTACCTGGAGGAAATAAGAGTAAAGAAACGCAAAGAAATAGGGAAACCAATTAGTCCAAAGAACTAACGGACCACCCCCACACCAGTCTTTCCGACTCGGAAGCCAGAGCAAGATGATGCGTCGCTACTCCTGCCACCTGCTCCTAAAGGGATCACATTCAAGGTCCTCTGTCGCATGGGAGCAAAATATGGACCAAAGCCAGAGCTATAAAAAAAATACAGGCTTATTCACTGGATATAGATGGGTGGAATTACCAAGACTGTGGCCCTTAGTCACCATCCAGTTCTGGAAATAAATTCACCCCCATCACTCATTTTTCATCCAAACAATAGACAATTATATAAGACAGCGGTTCTTAACCTGTAGGTCGCAACCCCTTTGGGGGTCAAATGATCCTTTCACAGGGGTCGCCTAAGACCATTGGAATATTTCCGAGGTCTCAGGAACTGAGAGACCACTCCTCTACCCATCTCCAAGTGGGTCTACCCACATGCAGATACACCCACGTATGAGTACCCAGCGTGGAGTGTTACCCATGCCACACCATGCTTCAAGACAAGATTTCATTTATTTGTCCTTAGAAATAAATGTTTCACAATGTATAATTGCACATTGATTTTGTCATTAGTATGCTTTAATGATGTTCAATTTGTAACAATGAAAATACATCCTGCATATCAGATATTTACATGATGACTCATAACAGTAGCAAAAGGACAGTTATAAGATAGCAATGAAAATGATTTTTTGGTTGGGAGTCATCACCACATGAGGAACTGTATTAAAGGGCCGTGGCATTACGAAGTTGAGAACCACTGGTATAAGAGGAATAGGAACACTAATGAATCAGTTGAAATCAAAAGGCAGTATTTTCCTAAGGACAAATTTCAGAAAGTTTGGGGAAGAAGCAGAAATAGACACTGGAAACTCATAGAAAAAATGGGATAGGTGATATTTTTTCATGGGAGTGCAATCAGTGGAATGAAACAAAACGTGTTTGAATTGTTCAGTGGGAAACTGTCCTACTCCATAAACGTGCACTCATCTTTTTTTTGCACTCATCTTTATTGACAATAATAAAGAATACAGTAGGGGCTGAGCCCCAGTGGCATAGTGGTTGAATGCGGGACTGCAAGCCACAGGCTTGGCAGTTCAAATCCAGCGGCGGCTCTCAGAAGCAGCGCTGGGTAGCTACCATGACCACCAGAGGGCAGTGATGCCCCGTCCAAACAAACAAACAAAAACAAAAAAGATACATGTATATCAGTGTTCACTTCAGGACTATTCCTAATCATCAAAAGATGGAAATGATATCAAGACCCAGCAACAGACAACTGGGTTAACAAAATCTGGTATGTTCAGCATGGTGGTACGTAGCACTCAGCTGGGAGGAGAAAAGAAGTCTTGATACATGCTACCATGTGAGTGGGGTTTAAAGACATGATGCTGAGCAGAAGAGCCCAATCACAAAAGGACAAAGATTGTGCAACTTCTCTTATATTAAAAGACAAGGAAAGACAAACGTACAGACACCAAAGCTTATTAGTGGCTACCATGTACAGAATGGTAAAAATGGGGGGGGAGGTTAATAATAATCTTAAAGATTGCATTAATTAAGGGTAGAGTTGCACAGCCTAAAGTTACTTGGCATGAAATATCTATTTATAACCAGGCCCCAATTACCACCACCAATTTTTTTTTTAAAGAGTAGCTGCAGAGGCTGCTTATGTACAACTAACCATCTCATGGGATTTGGCCTGGAGGTTTAGGCTAAGAGTTTGAGGGAGCACACAGTTAATTAGTCTAATAAATTGTTCAGTTCTTCTGTTCTACCTCCTAGTTCATTCCAGAAGGCCTCCGATTTTAAAGCAGCCCTCTAAGACTCAACAAATAGTCTCTATTCCCTTGAAGCAATAGAGAAAGAAGAGTGAGGAATGAGGGGAGGACATGGCATGTGTGGCTAATTGCTTCTGTTAACGACTGCCGTAGGCCGCAGCTGGATGGTGCTGGGTTCCCATCACCAAACATTTTGATGAAAGACTCCACAGACAAACCTTGATTGAGTGGAGGAAACGTAGAACAGAATTTCACATTTCTATGGACACTAGCCTTTCTGAAGCAATGAGGGCTGGGTGAACCCCTGAAACTCGCCCTGAAGTAATCCTTACTCCTTAAACAAAAATATCTCCTGATGCCATCGTACAACCAAGCAGTAGATTAGCTTGAGCATTACGCTCTTTTTAAAGAACTACCTACAGGAGATCAAACTGATGACAGCAACTCAAAAGTTGAGATACGAATCTTACCGAAAACCATACTCCCTGTCTTCTAGTGGATTCTGATGTCAAGTAATCCCATAGTACAGGGTAGAATTGCCCCTGTGAGTTCCAAAGGCTTTAACTCTCTCTCTCTCTCTCTCTCTCTCTCTCTCTCTCTCTCTCTCTCTTTCTGTCATCACTTTATTGGGGACTCTTACAAATATAACAACCCATAAATCAATTGCATCAAGAAAACTTGTGTAGATGCTGCCATCATCATTCTCAAAGCACTTTCTTTCTACTTGAGAGCCTTGCTAGCAGCTCCTTTTTATCCCCCCCTCGACCCTACCACCCTCGTGAACCCTTAAAAATTATATATTATTGTTGTTGTTGTTGTTCATGTCTTACACTGTCCGATGTATCCCTCCCCCCACAGCCCTGCTGTTCATCCCACTCAAGGGGAGTTAGACATCCACCATTGCTATCAATTCCTCCTTCCCTCACCCTCCCTTCCCGGTCTCACATGGGATTGTTACTCCCATGAAGGTTTCTGAGGGGTTTATCTATTGTGGATTTCATGTGTCAAAAGCTCTTATCTGTACCAATGTACATATGCCGGTCTAACAGGATTTGTGGGGTTGAACTGGGGGCACAATAGTGGGGGGAGGAAGCATTAAAGCACAAGAGGAATGTTGTGTGTTTTGTTAATGCTACATTGCACTCTGGATGAGTCCTCTCTCCCGTGTGTTCCTTCTGTGAGGGAGTTTTCAATTATCAACAGGATGGGTCTCTCTCCTGACCCCTCTCCTTCACAATGATATGATTGACTGTGATTTTCTGTTACCCGATCCCATTGACACCTCATGATCACACAGCAGGTGTGCTTCCTCCCTAAGGAAGGCTTTAACTCTTTATGGGAGCAGAAAGCTTCATCGTGCTCCATAAGAATCTTCAGGAGCAATTAGTTTCCATTATCAGCAAAGGGAGAATGGTTGCACAAATCAATGCCATGAATTGCACATGTGCAAACTGGTGTGCTTTAGGGGGAACATCCACAGAACATTTTCCCATGACCCAGAAAGAACTGACCAAGTTTAAAGGTAGAGAATAAAAATGCCCAGGACACAGGGCAGAAAAAAAAAAGAAGTGGAAGGTGGAAAAGGGGACAGTTAGAACTGAGAGTAATGACTGCCGGCTCTGAACAGTGGGAAGGCAATCAGGAGAAAAAAAAAAAAAGGCTTTCTAAAAATTCAAGCTTCTTTCTTCTTTTATTATATATATATTTTTAGTTTGCTTTTTAAGTTTTACTGGCATCCAATTCATAGATCATACATTATTAGACATTTCAAGAGAATCCCAGTCACGAGAGTTGCACCACCATCACCACAATCCATTTTGGGCCATTTATTCTTCCTTGTACCCATTGTCATTTGTTCCCCATTTCCTACCAGCCTCACCCACCCCCCATGCCAGATCCCGTTGAAATTGTTAATCCGGTTGTTTCTATAGGTTTACCTAATCTGGGTTTCATATACGGGAAAAACAGACTCCGTACAAACAAACAGCCTAGCAACAATGACAGAATGAAACAGAGAAAAACCTTGATTGAAAACCAAGCAGAAAACATTGAAAACTGGAGCAATTACACAGTGGATCCAACCTTCCCTACAAACACCTCTGGAATCTGAACTCCGTTTTTTAACACCACAGAGTTGACCCAGCAGTTGAAAGGGTATCTTAGATCAGGCTCCCTGGGAAACAACCTGAAATGAAAATGGCACAAGGGCAGGGATTTCTTCAGGGAAGGTGGTTTGGGGCCAACAGAGAGGTTGAGCTGCAACGCGGTCACAACAGAGATGCCTGTGATCAGACTTGGATCCAGACTTGACCCTTCACAGTCATCCTGGACTGAGACCAGAAACCTGAGTCTTTGTCCCCACAATGACCAGTCATCATTGTCCTTGGCCAAGGACCACCCATTCTAGGGTAGGGCTGGTTAGGAGAGCTTAGAGACTTACCTTCATCCATTCAGGTAGCTGTTAGCGTAGTGAACATTTATCGAGTACCTTCTGTGGGACAAGCTCTCAGACACAAAGAATGGTGCCTTAGTAGCCTAGTTAGCTATGACACCAAAAACACAGGTGAATGACTTTAAAGAACTGAAATTTATTTTCTCACAGCTCAAGAGACCACAAGGCTATATGTAGATTCCTGTAATTGGTTCTCCCTTTCTACTCCACCCTCCTGGTATCATCACTCCCACCACTGGTCCTGAAAGGATCATCTATCCTGAATTCCCCATGTTTCTGGCTCCAGTGTACATCCCCTGTTCTAGCTGGATTTGTCAGGTAGAATTGGGATCATGCTGGTGGGTGGGAGGAAGCATTTGTGAACTAGAGGAAAGTTGCACATTTCATTGTTGCTACACTGTACCGTGACTGGCTCTTCTCCTCCCTGCGACCCCTCTGTAAGGGAATACCGCTTCACCTATTGCTGGGATTTGTATCCCCAAACTGTACTTCCCCTCCTGCGAGAGAGTGGTGATACCAGGAGGGTGGAGTAGAAAGGAGAAACCAATTTCAGGGATCTACATATAACATCCTCCCTGGGGTATGGTCAACAAGGAAGTAGGTGAAGGGACACATCAGACAGTGTACGATATGACACAATAATATCAATTTGTAAATTATTGTGGGCTCATGTGGGAGGTGAGGTGGGGAGGGAGGGGAAATATGGGGAACTGATACTGGGGGCCTAAGTATAAGGAAGATGTTCCGAGAATGATGATGGTAACAAACGTGCAAATGGGGTCTGCATGCAATTGATGTATGCATTGATCATGATAAGAGTTGTATGAGCCCCCAGTAAAATGATTTATTAAATAATAGTTAAAAAAAGAGGCTAGAAGGCAAAATAGCAGGGTCTCGATCATGTTAACTCTGTCCTTACTGGTTCCCCCAGACATTTCTTGGCTCCTTGGCAATCCTTACATATCATCCTTACATACAGGCAATCCTTTTCTGTACGCCCAGGCTTCACTTAGCAACACAGTTAGGTTCCAAAGATGAGATAATCACAGGGAAGTAGGTGAAGGGACACATCAGACAGTGTACGCTATGACACAATAATATCAATTTGTAAATTATTGTGGGCTCATGGGGGAGGTGAAGTGGGGAGGGAGGGGAAATATGGGGAGCTGATACTGGGGGCCTAAGTATAAGGAAGATGATCCGAGAATGATGATGGTAACAAACGTGGTGTTATGCAAGGGTCAGGGTTGTGCCCTATCTTCAGTGCCGGTGTCCCTTTTTGGTGTTTGTGTACCTCCCATCACCCGAGGTAGCTCACTATCTGTTAGGTGCTCCTGATGGTTTTGTTTGGTTTTGTTCTCCTAAGGATACTCCTGATGCAGCAGGCTCCCGCCCCGTCCCCCAGACAGCTTCCCCACCACCATGCAGCCTGCGGGGACTGGAGAGAGTGCTGATGGTCGTCGGTTGCTGCTTGCTGCTCATTCCCCACTCTGTGTGGGGACACCATCTGCCCTCCGTCTGTCCCGACCAAAAAATTCCTGCGTGAATCTTTGTTCTCCCTCACTCTCCCTGCTTCCCCCTCCCAAGCCTTCTCAGCACCTTCAAGCAATCACTCAGCCCTGCTCTACCTAACGATGACCTCACATCACCCACCTCTTGCCCTGGGCTCTCCATGGCTAGACCCAGATGTTATGATTCGGTTTACCCTCCATCCCACACGGATATGACCCAAACGGACTGACCCCATGATCGCAGATTGCATTGTGGAAAGTCATCACCTGACGCATCCATATCATTACCTTGCATTGTATCCACAAGGATAGAGGTGGTGGGACACCATTCACGCCATCATGGAGATCAAGACCCCAACCCCACCCTTTAGGAGCTTACAGTCTATAGAGGGAGACAGGTTTCAATGATGAAATGAATTGTTTCTGTTCTCAAGCTTCCGAGCAGATAAGTAGGTTCAGCAGATAAGACCAGGGATAAGTCGGTTCAGTCAAACCAGGGGGAACTGTCCCAAACCAGGCTCGTGTCAGTCAAGGCAGGGCCAGTGTACAGGAATTCAGCCAGAGAAAACAACACATGCTCCCAATATGCCCTACAATCAGACAAGTCCTGGTTTCACCTGACAGGACAGCCTACTTCTTATAAGGCAAATGACATCTGCCTCTCCCCTTTCCCTCCCTGCAGATGACCCATCGAATCAGCAGCCTGGATGACAAGATTTCAAAGATGAGCCGGGCGCTGACTGAGCTCAAAAAGCGCTTTCAGAAGACAGTGGTTCAGTTCATGAATTCTGTCTTGCTGGCAGCAGGTAACAAGGGGATGGAAAGGTGGGCCATTGGTAGGATGTTTCCTAGGTTAACAGTCTACCCCCCACCCATGCTCATTGATGAATTCATCTTGAGTCTGAGTCTCCAGCAAGGGGGGCAAGATAAGGAAGATTCCACACATAGATGGGCCATTAGACCCAGACTGCCATGCAGCTCATAAACAGGGAGGTTGTGACCAACCACAACTTTTGAGTCCTCTCCCTGGATGTCTCTTTACATCTGTATGGGTCTGCCTTATTTTCTGATGTCTTCCATTGTCTCTCTGGGTGACTCCTTGTCCTTGGTCCCCAAGGAGGCTGTCTTTCAGCTCTAGCTTTCACACACGTTCTCCTCCATTTGTAGACATATCATGAGGGGACACAACTGAAAAAAGAGCAGCCACCTACCCCTGCTGTCCTTGTCCAGCCCTCAGAGCTACCCAGGGGGATGTGGGTGGACTCAGGAGCCCTTCCAAATCTGGGCTTTTATAACATGACCCTCTGGCCTAGAGGCAAAGGAATATTTATTCTATCACGTGTCTCAGCCTTGATACTGAGGAGCTGTTACCCCCCTACCTCAGGACCACCCTGGGCAATTACTCCTGTCTTTGAAGACTCCATTAAAATGTCCTCATGGAGGTCCACTGCCATGAGAGGATGCTCTCTAGATTCTGTGCTGACCAGCTCCCTCTCCAGTCTCTGCCACTGCTTCGGGAACATGGCCTCAACGGTGCAAGTTGCTGATGAAGTATGTCGCATTTACTATGACGTGGAAGTTCAGAAGAACTCCACACTCCCTAGATAAGAAAAGAAGAAAGAAGGCTGTCATTTTTTTGTTTCAGTGCATATATATACGCATATATATATGCATATATATACACATATATATGCATCATTGTAGAAGCAGGCAACGAGATCTAGGCTGGAGAAAATGAGTAACCATGAACTGATCCTTTCAAGAGCTTTGTGGGAATTCTTCCTGAAAAAAACTTGTCACTATGCTTTGTAAGATGCCAGCTTTGAAGCTAGGGAACCCAGAAAAGAAGACTTGGGGGGTTTGGGTGTCTTGCTTTTGTGGTTACCAGAGCTAGCATTTCTGGAAAGTAAAATGACCTACGCCAGCTCCAAGGATGCAGTTAAAAAGAAATTTCAAGGCAGAAAACACAAAGATCAAGCAAGTGGGCCAGGAGAACCCCAATTAAGCTTATGGTGCAGAGAAGCCAGGTGACTCCTTAACTGTAACTTTTGAAGGATGTTCTGGGTAGCTCATCATTCAGGCCACCCACAAAACCTTCTGTGTTCCATGTTACTCTATTCCTCTCCAAATAAAGCAAACCTACTTAGGCCAGGGCCTCTCAATGGGGAAGTTGCCTTGTCTTCTAAAGTAAATAAAATATTCTCTCAACATGTGCAACTAGCCTTAAATAAATCTCAAGTCTAGAGTTCAAAAATTAAGAAAATGACATGACCTCCTTTCTGAAAGGGCTTCACTAACACTCCCAGAGAAGTAGTGACCTCTCCAGCTCCCTTGCGTGCCCATGGCATGTTTAAAAATAAATCATTTTATTGGGGGCTCCTACCACTCACCACGATCAATACATACATCAGTTGTATGCAGACTCCATTTGCACATTTGTTATCATCATCATTCTCAAAACATCCTCCTTCTACTTAGGACTCCAGTATCAGCTCCGCATAATTCCCCTTCTTCCCCACTCCCCCCTATGATCCCCTAATAATCTTTAGATCGTCACTGATTTTTCATATCGTACACTGTCCAGTGTGTCCCTTCACCCACTTCCCTGTTGTTCATACCCCAGGGAGGAGGTTATATGTAGACCTCTACAATTGGTTCCTCCTTTCTACTTCACCTTCCCTCCACCCTCCCAGTATCACCACTCTCACCCCCATGGCATTTTTGTAGTGCTCTAATTACAAAACTTACTTCCAAGCATGGTGGACATTTATTTGCCCCTCCCCCTACAGCCCTTGTCTGGGTCATCTGTCTACATCAAATGTCTCTTAAATACTGAAAGTTTTGTAGGTGGGTCAAGGAAAAAGAAATTCCCGCCCAGAGAAGCTTGCTAGGTTAATAGAGGAAGCGAAGTCAAAATGCAAATAAATATAACACAACCAAGACAGTAGATGAACATGACTTACATCTGGCAATGCAGGCAAGGAATCCTCATGGTGAGAAGAACGCGGACCGGGAGGTTTCCCTCTGTAGCCCCTTCTGTGAAGGAGCACTGGAGGACCCAGAGTCAAATGAAGCCAGGCACCAGGGGGGAAATGAAGTCGGAACTGACAGGTCGAGAGAAATGGAATGTCTTCTTTTCATAACCAGCAAACATCTACTGATCAAAACTGCACTCCCAACCCACTCCCCTCAACTCAGTGCTGCCTCCCCGTGAACCTCTAGGACAGAGCAGAATTGCCTCTGTGAGTTTCCAAGATTGTACTGTTTACAGAACTAGAAAAGCCTGTCTCTCTTCCCCAGGGCAGCTGGTGGTTTCACAGGTCCGATCTTGTAGGTCGCAGCCCAATGCATAACCATGACACTGGGCACAGGGGCTCCTCAGGGTTGGAATTTTGCCTGGTATGCTATAGAAGATGAGCCTCCCCACCCCACCCCCCAGGCCAGAACCCACTCAAGATGTAGAGTGCTCACCACAATGAACTCAAGCATACGAAAAACTGTGGAAATGGCTCAGACCAGGCAGACTGTCACTCCATTGCTTATGGGGTCACCATGAATCAGAGCCAACTGAAGGGTGGCTAGCAACAAAGACATGTTGACAGCTAAGGGTCACAGCATGGCAATAAGCAGGTGAGATGTGGCATGCCAGGCAGGGGAGCAGAGAGTGAAGTGACTTTGGGGATGAGCAGATGTGTGTGCTAGTGTGCCGAGTTGCAGAGCAGAGCCGAGGTTGGCTGAAATGAGGCTGGGAAGGAGACTGATAGCAGTGTTTCTGTTCACAGGTCTGTTCACTATAGAATATCCTGCCAAAGATGACACCGAGGTTTTTCGAACCAGGTTGAAGCCTGGGTCTCACCTCGAGCGGACAGCCAAGATGAATTTACTTTCAGAGGTCGTTGTACGATCTCAGTCAGCACGACCAGAATCCTCAATCGAAGAGTCTTCCAAGGAAGACTCTTC